>CAXITT010001166.1:115871-128714 GCA_964033795.1 Lymnaea stagnalis | reverse complement strand
TGGAGTTTTTACTTTCATAGTTGATGTAATTTTCACCATAATAATAGGTGGAAGTGTTTAGTACATAAATAACTGGATGGCTTGCGAATGTGATTAAAGGTAGTTTATGGGTTGAGCGGGGGAGGGGGGGGTGTGGGTCCGACAATGTATCGACCTGTGATTTATTAGCGGCTTGATCGATTTGAGGAGGCTGCTCACAGAAGAAATTATGGCATAAATAAAAGCGATAACACTGTCATGTCACGTGATGTTCGGCACAGTACGTTAGACAGCACTGACGTCATAATCCTCGCCTCTTTTGGGTTCAAAGGAAGTGTGATATCCCTCAGGTTTTTTTAATTGCGCCATAACACTTATTGGACACGTTCCGAAAACTTAATGTGGTCGCCTGTTAAAATTCTGTTTTTTCAAATTCAACTGGTTGTTTGTTTATTTCATAACATTCTTCTTTTGCTACAGAGCTGATACTTTGTCTAAACTACAGCTAAGACTCAATGCAACAATCTCCACGGATCTGATACTGTGTCTAAACTACAGCTGAGAGTAAATGCTACAGTCACAACAGAGCTCATACTGTGTCTAACTACAGCTGAGACTCAATGCTACAGTCACCAGAGAGCTGATACTGTGTCCAAGCTACAGCTGAGACTCAATGCTACAGTCACCAAAGAGCTGATACTGTGTCCAAGCTACAGCTGAGACTCAATGCTACAGCCACCAGAGAGGTGATACTGTGTCCAAGCTACAGCTGAAACTCAATGCTACAGCCACCAGAGAGCTGATACTGTGTCCAAGCTACAGCTGAGACTCATTGCTACAGCCACCAGAGAGGTGATACTGTGTCCAAGCTACAGCTGAGACCCACGGGGATTTTTAACACTCACAAAAATGTTCGGGTCCTTGACTTAGCTGTGCTGCACATCCAGCCGTCCATTCTGTGGCAACGCAACGCTTCTCTAGTTGTCAATGCTGTCGCAACGCTTCTCTTATTGAAACAACTCATTCTAAAAGTTCATGTTTTTTTTTTCCCAAGATATCAATTTGAACTGGAAACATAAATTGTGGTGGGGAAATGGGGTAGGGGGGGGGGGAGGATAGATGTACAATAAAACATTTTATAAAATATTTGGTGTCACAGATCAAATATTAAGAAAATAATTTTGTTTCGGATAAAGTATTGTTTTCTATAAGTGGGTATGAACAGGAAGTGAATGTGAGATTGTATGTCATGCGCAGAGAGGCAAGTGGACGACTTTGAATGGGAGTCACTTAGTCACTTCCTTTTTTGGTCACGTGATGAGAGTAAGCCATCACTTGGCTGCTACACACAACAAAAGATAGCAACTGATCTGCCATTAATTTTTAAGAAAAATGTTGGTAATCATCAGTGCTTCCCCAATGTCATGTTACTTAAAAATTTTACCTTTCAAAATATTCTGGCATACGCGTGTTTATTTTTAATGAAATACATGAATGTGACAATAAATATACGTCAGTTATGATTAAAGGAAGAAAGTATTTCAAGAACAAATTTGTGAGCGATATTCGATGGGAACTTGGGCTCATGACGTCATTTGCGTGTTTATTTAATATTTGTGTAGGAGTCTTTCCTCTTTGTTTATTTTATTGTTAATTTTCATTGGACTAAATGTCGGCATATCCATGACGTCATTTGCGTGTTTATTCAACATTTGTGCGGCGAAGGAATATTTTAATAACCGGTTGGAACAAGATTTCATGTGAATAATTAACGAAGGTCCACTTTGTCAAGCCATTGTCTTAAATTTTCTTTATCCTTAAGCGGAAATTTATGCAGACTTATACCGATGTCCTTAACTTGACTGTTTGAACAGCCAAAAGCCGAACATTGCCTAGGCATCGTGAATTACTAGTTGTAGTGTGTAACGGGCTACTGTTGTCAAGCACTAGTGTGTTGCATACAGCCTCCCAGAAGTCTTACTCGTATTTACTCTCATCACGTGATACAACAAGTGACTAAGCGCCTCCCATTGGGATTCTGTGTATGTATTATTGGCTTGTCTACCAAACACCACCTTCATGTTGACTCAACCGATCTGTGTGGAAGAAGTTAAATGACAACTCCGTCTGCTCTATTTTCTAGAGACATTATTTCAAGCCGTGTGTTCCTATATCGTAGTTAATCGTTGATGCCAGATCCCAATGACTCGTGTTGACAAATTATGAAATGGAGGATTGTGAAGTGTGAAATACTACAACAGAATAACACTGCGATTTAATCGCGAGTAACAAACCCTGTTATAAAGTGGTTGTTAACATTTTTTTTTTGAAAAAACCTCAAGTTTAACGTTTCTAGACGTTGGCTGTCGTAATAGTTATACATTCGTAAATCTTTAACACTTTTGAGACTTTTTAACACTTTTAAAACATACAATTCTTACCAGATTTTTCTGGTACATATTTTTTGTTCAACCACAATGGCACGTTCCCAGTTATAGGTGCGCAGTTCCAATCAAAGCCCAGGAACCCCCCCCCCCCCCAAACCCCGGAACCCCCCCCCCCCCCATCCCCCAGCCCCACCACTCCACCAGGCCTGGTAATTATCGTAAGTGATTTGACACACGTCTGTCCATCCCGTTCGTTATTTAAGAAAAGGTAACAAAGCATGAGAGTTAGATGACTGTTAAAGTACACGAACATCAATCATATTCCTGGTCTTATAGTCTATCCAATCAATGCTTTCGATACATTTCCTGTACAGTGTATACGGGAGTGGGGGGGGGGGCAGTGATTTTTGGTGGTTATCACTTTTAAAATTACATTCAATTAGTTTAATTTGTTGGGGATGGAAAAACTGAAATTACAAAAAGGAAATATTTCTTTTTTCATTAAAAAAAATGAAACTATCAATAATGTTCAGTATAATTGACAGCATTCAGATTTGATTGATGAATCCATGGAACGTAATCGCCCGTCAAACTCAATGAACATCTTTATACTTTTTTTTTTTAATGTGTTATTCTTGATAAACAACAGCCGAATAGTTTTTGTAAGTAACAAAAGGTAGACACAGTTCGTGGATAGTTGTGTGGGTAACAAATAGTAGACGGAGTTTGTGGATAGTTTTGTGGGTAACAAATAGTAGACGCAGTTCACGGGGGTGTAATCAACATGCCAGTGAACTCAAGGGTGAGCCGTGAAGAAAATAGATTGTTTTTCTGCTGATTCAGTTAGTATAAAAGAAAAACAAGATTGAGCTAAACACCAGGACGTGAAGGAGAGTGTTTTTTGTTGTTGTTTTTTTTTTTTTGGGGGGGGGGGTGGAGGAATTGTTGTTGGAAGACAATTTTCGACAACAAATGGTGAAAATTACTGCGTCTGTCTATGAGTGCGTGTGATAATTTGTTTGTGTATGTGTGATAATTTGTTTGTGTATGTGTGGATAATTTGTTTGTGTATGTGTGATAATTTGTATGTGTGTATGTGTGCGGGTCTATTTTGTCTTATGTCACACTGTCATTCCGGGCAGTCAGTCGATACAAAAAGTAAATGAAGGATTGCAATGTGATTACTGTAAATTATCATTTTAAAGAAATGAAAAAGCGACAAAAAATGTGAGGTTACCTTAGAAGTAATTTGAGAAACTGATTGACCACACTGGGGGTTTGTCGCGGCGCATCGCCTTCGGCGTGGGGTGCAGGGGTTGATGGGGTGGGGGGAGGTGATGCCTCCCCACCGAGCAACTCCGTGCTGTCGTCGCTGAGGGACATCCTGATGTCTGGGACACAGCAAATGCGAGTCAAGGACAGACTCAACACATCTTATGGCACAAGATGGCGGCCCGTAACACCAAGACCCGCACGTGAAATGATAACTTAAAGTCTAACACAAGATGGGAACCACTGGTCACCTCTAAATTTCTAAGTCACCGAAACACTTTATGGCCAGTAGGATTTCATGATAGAATTCGGCACTGATGCGTGACTCAATCTTGTCAGTAAAACAGTCCCAGGATTTAGTAACAAAAAGTATTTTTTTGTAAAAAACAATTTCATGCGTTTATAATGTATCCTATAACATAATCCAATGAATATCTATACACGCGTATCCAATCAGGTTTCACAGCTCTAAAAAAACAGTGACAAACATGTTTTAAAAAAAAACAAAATTGATAAAAGTAAAAAGTGCGACCATGACTATGGCGTGCGTAGAAGAAGTCTCCGAGCATGTCCGCTCTAAATCAGGTCAGCCACTAATGCGATTAATTCGGTTGTTTACAAACGTAATCCTACTCTCGGCCATCTTGACTTTATCTCAGACATCTGGAAGAAGATGAACTACAACACGTCACGATTGATTTCATCGCCGTCTCGACCGTGAGGGATTGTCGCACGGAAACGGTCACGGGTACACAGCCAATAAGAGCACTCTCATAGAAACGGTCACAGGTAAACAGCCCGGAAGAACATTTTCACACCGCTAATATCTACACCGTCCACGGGATGCTACTCACGGTTAGCTCCGCGAGCCGAGTAGCCTCTCATTCCAAACTCGAAAGGTTACAACATGTTCTGAATGAAGGAACGCTATAGAAAAAATCTCCAAAGTTTAATTAAGAGCGAACAGAGCTGGCCGCGTCAATGTTTGGCCACCGCCAGGAACGGGAAGTAACGGAACGAGAGCTCAAGCCGACGCGCAATAAACAAGCAAGCCACGATTTATGTGTCTGATATGAGCAATAACATCTTTCTGGGGCACGCGGTTAACTCGACGGTTCTCAAAATTTCCCAAGAAAAAGAAGGGAAATTAAATTAAAAAACACCCAAAAAAAAAAAAAAAAAAACTAAGAGAAATATCGAGGATGTCGAACATTTAATCGCTTGTATCAGCGAGTGTAAAAGTTGGTTTAATTTGAGGATGAAATACGATCAACAGCCTGAGACTTCTTGGTCCTGAGTCCAGACCAAAGCTCTGATTAGGCTAACAAAATGTTAGAGAAGGTTGGTGACGGATGACCCAGCACGCGAATGTAAGGTGAGCAAAGCCATGTGATGTCATGGTAGCCAAAACTTAGGTATTCACTCATCATTAATTGGTTCATAGCTTATGTAACATTTTATGCTTTATAATTAATGCTACAACAAGAGTTCATATTTAGTGCTACACCCAGAGTCACTAGACCAATAGTTTTTTTGGTGTTTTTTTTTTTTATTTAGCACTACGTGAATAGTTTATATCTTGAACTAATCCAAGAGTTTATATTTAGCACTACACCAAGAGTTTATATTTAGCACTAAACCAAAAGTTTATATTTAGCACTGCACCAAAAGTTTATATTTAGAACTTCACAAAGAGTTCTATATTTAGAACTACGCAAAGGGTTTATATTTAGCACTACACAAAAAGTTCATCTTTATCACTTCACCAATTGTTCATGTTTAGCACCAGACCAATAGTTCATATTTATCACTAAAGCAAGTTTTTTTATATGTAGCACTAAAGTATAGGATTGTTTAAAATGCTTTATCATCCATGGTTCATTTATACAACTCTTGAACGAAATACAAACTGCCTTTTCGTAATACTTTAACATTCAATAAATCTTTTCGTAATACATTTTTGGCTTTATAAAAGATTTTTTTAAAAAAAATTTAAATAATTATTTATATGTTATTAGTCCCTTGTCATCAATATATTGATTACTTTAGCCTGCATCTCTGCTCTCTGTTATTAAATATGTATATATATATATATAACCACCTACTATTGCGGCTAAATTATACACTACTAACGTACTGTACTATTAATCTTCTTTGAATTGATGTTGTTGATCGATAATTTCAGTGGCTGTGTCTTGTTTAGAGACCAGGGCGGGCAGAAATATCCGTGAAATGACAATTTTAAAATAGATTATTCGTTCCAAGCTGTGGCGATGAGATGGATTGTAGTAGCTCACTTCATTATTAGCGCGCTGGGATCGACCTGAGTCTCCCTACTCCCCCCCCCCCACACACACACTCCCATTATAACTACCTTCCATTACCCACACATTAACATGTGACTTCCTACAGGTACATCTAGCCACCATTATGTTAGTCCTTTACCCCACAAACTCATTACATCTACACACCATTATGTTAGTCCTTTACCCCACACTCTCATTACATCTACCCACCATTATGTTAGTCCTTTTCCCCACAAACTCATTACATCTACCCACCATTATGTTAGTCCTTTACCCCACAAACGCATTATGACGTCTCCAATGTTTTGTGTTCATCTAATAAATAAAACGAGTCTTTTTTTAAACATTTAAAAACAACTTCGATATTGATCACTCGTCCTTACACCAGACTTCGAAATGTTTTGTATTTTGGTAATCTCTCTCTCTCTATCTCTCTGTCCCCCTGTCTCTCTTTCAATTTTTGCCTCTGACTCCCTGTCACTCTGTTTCTTTGTCTCTCTGTGTCTGTCTCTATCTGCGACCGTGTCTGCCTCTCTGTTTCTCTGTCTCTCTGTACCTCTCTCTGTCTCTCTCTCTCTCTCTGCCTTTGCCTTTCTCTCTCTCTCTCTCTCTTCTCTGCCTCTCTGTTTCTTTGATTCTCTCTGTCTGTGTGTCTCTCACCCCCCCTCTCTCTCTCTCTCTCTCCGCCAATTAACAAAGTCCAGTTTTCAGAGTTGTCAAGCTTGTTCTCGCAGATGCAGGGGCGTAGTTAGAGGTAGAGCCTCCCAAGGCGAGCCAAGATTTTTGCCACCCGCCTCCTACAGTAAAAGAACTCTACTTTTGAAGAAAATGCCAACCTCTCAATTTAAGGGAAAAGAAAAAGTCCGCCGTGAAGAGGGGGGAGGGTAGGGGACGGCCCACCACCCGCTCCCTCACTACGCCCCTGTGACGACCCATGCTATTATCTTTCTATTTTTTTAGTACATTATTTAACGAGCCTTCGCTTGTCATCATGTCCGATAAATTTTCTTTTCAGTTCAGCAAGCCAATGCCATTCAATGATATCTCAATTGTACAATTAGCTTTTTTGTACTTCAAATCGGAAATATCTTCTAGTTTAAATCCACGGCGTATAATGCATATACAATTATTTTAAAACAAACAAACAAACAAAACAAACAAACAAATGCTTAAGCTCAGCTTTGATCTCAAACGTAGGCCTAACTTGTTACCACGGATATCCAATTTAAATTCCAAAGATACGTTTTACCATGCTTGCAGTTTTCAAATGCATTCAGTTAAATTACATACTTCTGTTTTGCGCTGAGCTTGAAATGTAATGTGTTTAATTATTTCCTGTGTGTTTAATCCCCCCTAACCTGCCCAATTCATATCCCCCAAACAACCCCCCCCCCCCCCCAACCAACCCCCAGAGGAAGGTAATCCTATTAACCTAAGGGCTGTCTTAAGTAAAGATTTGGCTTTCGACTGATAGAAGTTAGGTTCCTTTCAAATCAAACTTGTCATCTTCAATAGAGAAAACCAAACCCGTCACTCTATTAGAGAAACCAATACTGTCTATTCCACTAGAGAAACCAATCTTGTCACACCACTAGAGAAACCAAACTTGTCACACCACTAGAGAAACAAAACTTGTCACACCACTAGAGAAATCAATCTTGTCACATCACTAGAGAAACCAATCTTGTCAATTCCACTAGAGAAATCAATCTTGTCACACCACTCAAGAAACCAAACTTATCAAACCACTAAAGAAATAAACTTGTTAAACCACTAGAGAAACAAAACTTGTCAAACCACTAGAGAAACCAAATTTGTCAAACCACTAAAGAAACCAAACTTGTCAAACCACTAGCGAAACCAAATTTGTCAAACCACTAAAGAAACCAAACTTGTCACACGACTAGAGAAATAAAACTTGTCACACCACTAGAGAAATCAATCTTGTCACACCACTAGAGAAACCAATCTTGTCAATTCCACTAGAGAAATCAATCTTGTCACACCACTAGAGAAATCAATCTTGTCACACCACTAGAGAAACCAATCTTGTCAATTCCACTAGAGAAATCAATCTTGTCACACCACTCCAGCAATCAAACTGTTCAAACCACACAAGAAACCAAACTTGTCAAACCACTAGAGAAACCAAACGTGTCACACCACTACAGAAACCAATCTTGTCAATTCCACTAGAGAAATCAATCTTGTCAAACCACTAGAGAAACCAAACTTGTCAAACTACTAGAGAAACCAAACTTGTCAAACCACTAAAGAAACCAAACTTGTCAAACCACTAGAGAAACCAAACTTGACAAACCACTAGAGAAACCAAACTTGTCGAACCACTAGAGAAACCAAATTTGTCAAACCACTAAAGAAACCAAACTTGTCACACCACTAGAGAAATCAAACTTGTCACACCACTAGAGAAATCAATCTTGTCACACCACTACAGAAAAAAATCTTGTCAATTCCACTAGAGAAACCAAATTTGTCAAACCGCTAAAGAAACCAAACTTGTCACACCACTAGAGAAACCAATCTTGTCAATTCCACTAGAGAAATCAATCTTGTCACACCACTCAAGATATTAAACTTGTAAAACCACTCAAGAAACCAAACTTGTCAAACCACTAGAGAAACCAAACTTGTCAAACCACTAGAGAAACCAAATTTGTCAAACCACTAAAGAAACCAAACTTGTCAAGCCACTAGAGAAACCAAACTTGTCACGTCACTAGAGAAACCAATCTTGTCAATTCCACTAGAGAAATCAATCTTGTCACACCACTAGAGAAACCAAACTTGTCAAACCACTAGAGAAATCAAACTTGTCAAACCACTAGAGAAACCAAACTTGTCAATCCACTCAAGAAACCAAACTTGTCAAACCACTAGAGAAACCAAACTTGTCAAATCACTAGAGAAACCAAACTTGTCCAACCCCTAGAGAAACCAAATTTGTCAAACCACTAAAGAAACCAAACTTGTCACACCACTAGAGAAATCAAACTTGTCACACCACTAGAGAAATCAACCTTGTCACACCACTACAGAAACCAATCTTGTCAATTCCAATAGAGAAACCAAATTTGTTTAAACCGCTAAAGAAACCAAACTTGTCACACCACTAGAGAAATCAAACTTGTCACACCACTAGAGAAATCAATCTTGTCACACCACTACAGAAACCAATCTTGTCAATTCCACTAGAGAAACCAAATTTGTCAAACCGCTAAAGAAACCAAACTTGTCACACCACTAGAGAAATCAATCTTGTAACACCACTAGAGAAACAAATCTTGTCAATTCCACTAGAGAAATCAATCTTGTCACACCACTCAAGAAACCAAACTTGTCAAACCACTAGAGAAACCAAACTTGTCAAACCACTAGAAAAAAACAAATTTGTAAAACCACTAGAGAAACCAAATTTGTCAAACCACTAGAGAAACCAAACTTGTCAAACCACTAGAGAAACCAAACTTGTCAAACCACTAGAGAAACCAAACGTGTCAAACCACTAGAGAAACCAATCTTGTCACACCACTCAAGAAACCAAACTTGTCAAACCACTAGAGAAACCAAACTTGTCAAACCACTAGAGAAACCAATCTTGTCAATTCCACTAAAGAAACCAATCTTGTCACTCCAACGAAAACACCAGCTATCGCTCACCACTCGGCTTGTCCTCACAGTGGGTGACAAGTGAGGGATGACAGAATCTCACCTCCTGTGCCGTGTGTGTGTGTGTCTCACTTAGCAACAGAACAGACGAGGCGGCACACAGGCAAAAAATCTTCGAGAAAAACGTTCCTCTTTTGTATCCCAGATAAACAACATGAGGGGGGGGGGTGTGAAAAAGGGCGGAGGGGTTATTGTTTGGTAATTTGAGTTCACCGTGAACTTTGTCCGTCTGCCAGCAAATCAGTACCCAATTAACCTAACAGAAAGAAATGTATAGCTTAGACATCCATAATAAAAATTGTGTATTTTTGTTTTTAATTTTCTTATATTCTTTTAATGGCGTTCGCATTTTACATCAACCAAGAGCCATACTGCGATTTAAACCAAGAGCCACAGTATGATTCCAACCAAGAGCCATAGTGTGATTCTAACAAAGAGCCACAATATGATTCCAACCAAGAGTCATAGTATGATTCTAACCAAGAGCCATAGTGTGATTTCAACCAAGACCCATAGTATGACTCCAACCAAGAGCCATAGTGTGATTCCAACCAATAGCCATAGTGTGATTCCAACCAAGAGCCATAGTATGATTCCAACCAAGAGCATAGTGTGAATCCAACCAAGAGCCATAGTATGATTCCAACCAAGAGCCATAGCATGATTTAACCAAATACCATAGTATGATTCCAACCAAGAGCCACAGTATGATTCCAACCAAGAGCCATAGTATGATGCCAACCAAGAGCCTTAGTGTGATTCCAACCAAGAGCCTTAGTGTGATTCCAACCAAGAGCCTTAGTGTGATTCCAACCAAGAGCCTCAGTGTTATTCATTCCAGGGCCGTAGTGTGATTTTAACCCAGAGCCGTTATGTTACATTTGGTGGCCACTTTCAGATTTCCATTTTGTACCTTCTGCATTCCTGGATTATATTTTATTATTTTTTGCACACATCACATTTTTAGGCCCCTTACATATCCAAGGCCCCTGTAGGGCCCAAGTGACATGTGGGGGTCAACAGTCCAATGTGCATCGAAAATGCTTCTTTTTTTAAATGTTTTTTTCCTAATTTTATTAAAATATAGGCTATGACATTTGTCACGAGTCTTGTTTCTTTTCAAATATTTTAGCTCCAAACGTTCCTGCTTTCTGCTTAAAAAAAAAATTTCCACATAGCTTTGTCTCGTTGTACATGTTATTTTTTTTCAAATCTTTGCCAAAGATATTACAATCAGGGCTATCGCCAGCCTCAGGGGCCGCCAAAATCGTGAATAATCCTATTATTTTTTTTTAGGAATATATATATATATATATATATATTAAATAACTTAATTATATGTCATTTAGAAATGAAACCACCTGGGGGAAGGGACATCATATTCAGATTTCGCCCCGGGTGCACATTTTACTCCAAGAGGTCATGATTATGAGACATTATTGTTTTAAAAAGGTCAAGGGTGGCTACCAACGCATTTCATAATTTCATCCTTCATTTTTTTAAAAATAAAGCTATTGTATAATACATAATTGTCAACTTTGTACAGCACAGCCTTTAAGTCAATAATGAACTTGAGTGATTTGTCTAAGCACCTCCAGCTAACATGTGACCTTGCAACACGACAGGTTACTTTATCTGCATTGCATTGACTTAATCTTAAGTCACCCATATTCACGTGCAAGACAAAAATTTTTTTTTTTAAAATCATTCCGATTACTTCTCGTCAGAGCCCGTTATTGGATCTCAGCACGCGAGATAGTGACGTCACTGTGTGGCAGACGGATGACATCAGGATGTACATTAAGGAAAAGCTGACCATAAAGTAACCACTAGGAATTACGGCAAGGGTTATTACCACCAGTGATAGCCCCCCCCTCCCCCGCCACCCATGGATCCAGATGACAATGGTTAATACCATCACTGATAGCCTCCACCCATGGATTAAGATGGTAATGGTTAATACCATCACTGATAGCCTCCACCCATGGATCCAGATGGTAATGGTTAATACCATCCCTGATAGCCTCCACCCAGGGATCCAGATGGCACTTGTCAGCCTAGGGCTGGGCTCAACACGCTGTACATCAAAATATTATCAAAAGAGACATAATCATGGCATCATGACATTATGGCATCATAACATCATGGCATTATGATATTATGGCACTATAATATCATGGTATCATGAAATTATAGCATTATAAAATTATGGAATTATGACATCATGAGACCATAACAATATGGCATCATGCCATTATGGCATCATAACAATATGGCATCATGATATTATGGCACCATAAGATCATGGCATCATGACATAATGGCATCATAGCATTATGGAATCATGACATCATGGCACCATAACATAATGGCATCATGACATTATGGCATCATAACATTATGGAATCATGACATTATGGCACCATAACAATATGGCATCATGCCATTGTGGCATCATAACATTATGGCATCATGATATTATGGCACCATAACATATTGACATCATTTTTGTGGTGCAAGAATGGAATGTCGCCTTTTTAAAGTCAAATTTTATTCACATCAGAAGTGTGATAGAAAAACTAGAAGAGTAGTATTGAATATAAAATAGAAGAGCAGCAGTATAGTAAACTGAGCTGTTCGTTAGTTAAAATCGACAAGGACCATCTAGTCATCCAAATAGGGGGAGGGGGGGGGGGGCTCACGGTGAGCGCGTAGGTGGCTTGCTAAGATAGAAGTGACGTCATATGAACGGGTGCGTACGGTATACATTGTGGTTTTTCGTTAACCGCCAGTAGCCAAGTCACAATTTAAAGCTTGGCTACTGCATCTCCTAGTGATCAGCTGTATGAAAGCTTGGCTACTGCACATAGCGGTTGTGGTATTTAACGCACACATCTATCACAAATGAACAGGGCTGGGAACGGAAACGATGGACGTCAGTACCGGACGGGAGTACAATAGATGAGGGTGTAGTTAACCTGACATCGGCAGAGTTTATGGTAGTACAGGGAGAAGACAAAATAGCTTGGGAGGCAGAGAGAGAGAGAGACACGGGTATCACAAATGAGTTGGAGTAATGAGATTTGTTGTATGCAGGTCAATGTGGAATGTACACGAAGACCATGGGTAGTGTTAGCGTTCGATTAATTATCAGTGATTGAAAAAAGCTCAACGTAGAAAGATACTAGATAAGTGGGTAGAGACATGGC
>CAXITT010001166.1:58816-96252 GCA_964033795.1 Lymnaea stagnalis | reverse complement strand
GGGGGGGGGGGGGATTGGTAACAGTGGGAATTGAGCTGTGGGTGGTGGGTGTTGTGTGTGGCTTGGGGGACGGGGTAGACCTATGTGATTTTGAGCTTTGAAGATTGATGTTGGGTGGTGTTGGTGCGGGACACCTTGAATGTACGCTTCGAACTAACGCGGAGGGAAGGGAAATGGTGTATCATCTTTAGTAATCGGACCAGGGAAGGAAATGCCAACATGAAGTTAAGCGTTAGCTGATTAAAGTGTTGGCTGAGTAAAGCGTTGCCTGAGGGGGGGGGGACGACACTCAGCTGAGAGGCTAGTCATAATTCATGGGATGTTCCCCAGGTCACTTTGTGACTGTGGCTTAGCTGGTGTGTTGCGTTGTTGTGTATACAATGAACGTGTGGTATGAAGGAACGAACATAAGTTTGGCTCGTAGACTTATGTACACATCTGAAGGTCATTGTTGTATACAAAACTAAAGTTCGCTGGTATGCACAAAACTTAAGTTCGTTGGTATGCACAAAACTTAAGTTCGTTGGTATGCACACAACTTAAGTTCGTTGGTAAGCACAAAATCAACATGATCTGGTAATCAATAAAAAGAAAAAAATTCTATACATGTATACAAATGAACTGCAGGTGTAATTTTCAAAACTGAAATTTCTACACGTAGTTAGACATAAAATGGAGTTTTTTCGGTAATCACAAAACAATTGTGTTTGCATTGATTTAAACATTTGAGCTTTGGCTGATTCTTCTTGTATGTGAACATTTGAGTTTGGGCTGATAGTGCTTGTATGGGAACATTTGAGGTTGGGCTGATAGTGCCTGTATGGGAACATTTGAGGTTGGGCTGATAGTGCCTGTATGGGAACATTTGAGGTTGGGCTGATAGTGCTTGTATGGGAACATTTGAGGTTGGGCTGATAGTGCCTGTATGGGAACATTTGAGGTTGGGCTGATAGTGCTTGTATGGGAATATTTGAGGTTTGGCTGATAGTGCCTGTATGGGAACATTTGAGGTTGGGCTGATAGTGCTTGTATGGGAATATTTGAGGTTGGGCTGATAGTGCTTGTATGGGAACATTTGAGGTTGGGCTGATAGTGCTTGAATGGGAACATTTGAGGTTGGGCTGATAGTGCTTGTATGGGAACGTTTGACGTTTGGCTGAAATTCATAAAAAGGAAGCTCAATGTTTTAAAGTAAATGAACCAATTTGTTCGTCTTTCATGAAACAAAGTAATTAATAATAATAACAATCATCAACTTACGGGCGTTCGTCTTTCATCATCAGGTTCTGTCTGTACACCGTCGACTCGCTGGTCACTCCTCCTTCGGCCATTGAGAACTCAACTATCCACTCGACCACTCAATTAATCGAAACGTATGAGCTTACAATTGTCGACTCTATCCGAATGTTTGTAAGTAGCCACGGAGCTGAACTTGACCCTGTACGCCACACACACACACACGCTATAAAGTGACGTAATTTCCGAGGCTTATTTCCCACATGAAATATCCCAAACAGTTGAGTTCACCGCCAACTCCACATATTTGCCGTACTGCTGGCCAGACCACTTACTAACATCAGAGAGAGATAATCACATGTATAGATGAGCTGATGGTAGGTCGGTTTGGGGAGGGGATGGGAGGGGGGGGTGGGGGGTTGTTCTTGTTGTTCTTATTATTTCCATTCTGTACAGGAAGATTTATGACACAGTTAACCCGGCCGGCGTTAATATAGAACCGGAAGTCAAAACATCACGCGCCGTGTTGATACTTAAGCCAGGGAAACTACAGATGGATTTCTTGAGGAGGGAAGTGTGGGGGTTGGGGGCGGTATCGTAGGGGGGGCGGTGACGTTAAAGGGGGGGGGGTGGTGTGGGGACTTTTGCAGAACGTTGCATGGGGTGTTGAAAAAACTTTGAGTCAATTTGGGCATTTATGGGAGCATAGTTAAAAAGTGTATCAGGGGCGTTGCTTGGGTTTATGCAGCACGGTGGCGGGATAATATTTTTTTACACTCCCCCCCCCGCTCGGGAAAATAGAGTTAGGTAAAAAAAAATTAAATCACGAAAATAAAAAAAATAATAAAAAAGCTCTTTCAACTAACGCAGCCGTTCTCAACCTGTGAGTCGCGACCCCTTTGGAGGGTCAAATGCCCCCTATGCAGTGGTCGCCTTAGACCATCAGACACAAATATTTAAGTAGCAACGAAAATAGTTTCATGGTTGAGGGTTACCACAACATGAGGAACTGTATTAAAGGGTCGCGGCATTAGAAAGTTTAAGAACCCCTGACCTAAAAAGGACCATTTTTGCCCCCCCCCCCCTTCCCCCGGCATTCCTACACTGTAGGGTGGTGTCGATATCATACGCAGTTAAATTATTATTTAGACATGTTTATGGTTGATTACAGATGGTCGTGAGTGAAACAGTATTCATAGGACTTCATTTAAGAGATGTTTATGGTTGATTACAGATGGTCGTGAGTGAAACAGTATTCATAGGACTTCATTTAAGAGATGTTTATGGTTGATTACAGATGGTCGTGAGTGAAACAGTATTCATAGGACTTCATTTAAGAGATGTTTATGGTTGATTACAGATGGTCGTGAGTGGGACAGTGTTCATAGGACTTCATTTAAGAGATGTTTATGGTTGATTATAGATGGTCGTGAGTGAAACAGTATTCATAGGACTTCATTTAAGAGATGTTTATGGTTGATTACAGATGGTCGTGAGTGGGACAGTGTTCATAGGACTTCATTTAAGACATTTTGATGGTTGATTACAGATGGTTGTGAGTGGGACAGTGTTCATAGGACTTCATTTAAGACATTTTGATGGTTGATTACAGATGGTCGTGATTGGGACAGTGTTCATAGGACTTCATTTAAGAGATGTTTATGGTTGATTACAGATGGTCGTGAGTGGGACAGTGTTCATAGGACTTCATTTAAGACATTTTGATGGTTGATTACAGATGGTTGTGAGTGGGACAGTGTTCATAGGACTTCATTTAAGACATTTTGATGGTTGATTACAGATGGTCGTGATTGGGACAGTGTTCATAGGATTTCATTTTTAAGACTTTTTGATGGTTGATTACAGATGGTCATGATTGGGAGAGTGTTCATAGGACTTCGCAACTCATTTATGTGAAAGTCATAGAAATACAATCGCAGACAAATCAGTCAAGAGATATAAATGTACGCATAAATAAAAGTAGAAATTATATAAAAGGGGCTATAACATAAAAGTAGAAATTATATAAAAGTAGACATGATATGAAAATAGACGTGGAATAAAAGTACGGACAACATGCGATGTAAACGAGCGTGAAGAGCGCCTTTAGAGCAGGTCACCGGTTGTCAGACACAAAGCCACCGTCGAAGAGATCTGTCCCTCACAGAAGCCGCAAGTCATCTCCTTTCGGAGTCAGGCGACTTCTTGTATTGCTGTATGATGCATGCGTTAAACCTCAGCTGTTTTTTGATGCATGGCTGTTTCTCCGCCCTGTGTTCTGATAACTTTTTTATTGAGATCTCATTATTTACCTATTTTTTTATATTATTATTTTACATTTCCTTTGGGTTCATGGGTTACTGGAACATGAGCAGAAAGAATCGATTATTTGAAAGCTTGTTGTCATCTGAACCGAACCAAAAAAAAATGTATGAATTATTATAATCGTAGGCTTCGTGCATGGCGTGGAGCCTTGACGCAGAAACACGGGAAGACATTTCTGACCCTCCCCCCAACCCCCCCCCCCACTCTCGCACAATCTAGATAAAGACTAGGCACGTACTCCGCACGCAGTGACCAGACTGGCTAAGTGGTATCGTCAAGCTTTTTAATAATAGTAATGTATGTCGTAGAAAACGCTAAAAAAAAATGTATGAATTATTATAATCGTAGGCTTCGTGCATGGCGTGGAGCCTTGACGCAGAAACACGGGAAGACATTTCTGACCCCCCCCCCCACCCCCCCCCCCACTCTCGCACAATCTAGATAAAGACTAGGCACGTACTCCGCACGCAGTGACCAGACTGGCTAAGTGGTATCGTCAAGCTTTTTAATAATAGTAATGTATGTCGTAGAAAACGCGGATGGGGGAGACAAATTGAGCTCAGAGCTTATTCAAATCTCCGGTTTTCTCTTTTGGTAAGCCATGTCTTATCGGCGAAATAACGATTCCAGTCCTCGCCGGTTTTCGGCATCCATCACGTGGCTCTGCTACTCCGTATGCTGTAAGTTGATATACAGTGCAAAAAAAATGGCGTTACGTGTAATAAGTACGATTATATTGAAATCTTATGCAATAACTTTTTTAGATCAACCTTTCGTGGGATTCTTTGGTTATCCAATAAAATAGGTTATGAAATATCCACGGGTTAAACCAGTCGGCTAACAGACGTTCTACTGCAGCGGTTCTCAACCTGTGGGTCGTGACCCCTTTTCGGGGAGGGGGGTCTTTCGACCCTTACACAGCGGTTGCCTAAGACCATCGGAAAACACATATTTATGAAGTAACAACGAAAATAAATTTATAGTGGGGGGGGGGGTCACCACAACATAAAAAACTGTATTAAAGGGTCAAGGCATTAGGAATGTTGAGAGCCGATGTTCTGCAATGTACATTATGACTGACTGTGCTACAAGTTGTTACGTGGAAAGCCGTGCACACACACACACACCGCGTGTTAGGATGTCTGGGTTTTCTTCTAACTTGGACTTGTATACAGAGGCGTAGCGAGGGTGTTTGGCGCCCGGGGACAAGATTCGCGCCCGGGGACAAGATCCATTTTAAAGCGCCCCTTTTTCTTTTTTTCTTCAACTCTCAAACCCATTATTTTCATCAATAAAATAATATCAAAGAACATTTCGGCGGCCCTAATTTGCTGGCGCCCGGGGACATCTGTCCCTCCCTGGCACCCCCTCGCTACGCCTCTGCTTGTAATATGCTCAAGTCATTCACAAGCCTCTCAGAAGCTCTGGTGGAGAACGGGAGTTTTATGGGTGGCGAGGGCTTTGGGGGTTGGGGTTAGGGTTAGGGTTAGGGTTGGGGTTAGGGACTGTTTTGAAAAAAAAACAAAAGTTCCATTTACGTTTGCCGTAAGCCTAATTGACATTTTTTTTTTTTTTTTTTTTTTTTTTTTTTTTTTTTTTTTGTTTTGTTGAAATATTGGACAAGTAGGTTATCATGCAGCGGTGAGCAGCGTTCGCAGAGGATTAGTCATATAACATACGCTGGCAGCAAACGACGAGCAATAATGAATATCGGCTTGTCGGCTAACAGACAGAGTGACAGACCGACTGACTTCTGGGAGAAGAGCGAAACCAAAAAAATGTACCGAAAGTTAACTTTTCTGTTTCGGTCGAAACCAACTCTAAGCCGAAAAGTGATCAATGCAATCTTTCCGCGTCGTAACCGAAACCGAAGTCGAAATTCGGTCGGTTTCTGCTTGTATACTTAATAATTTAATGGCTAACCCTATTGCTGTCGGCACGCGTCAATTAGAAGCCGTTCTAATCTGTCAAGTATGACAATTAGTCACGACTACATTTTTTCTCTCTGTATGAAAGCCGCGTGCTCCCTCAACTAGCCGAGTTGAAAAACCTAACACAGTGGTTCTCAACCTCCCTAAAGCAGCGACAATTTAATACAGTTCCTCGTGTTGTCATGACCCCAACCATACCATTATTTTCGTTGCTACTTCATAAATATGTGTTTTCCGGTGGTCTTAGGCATCCCCTGCGTAATAATCGTTCTACCCCCTTAAAGGGGCAACGACCCACATCTTGAGAACGGCTGACAGATTGCGGTAATCAGGCTGTGTTTGACAAATTATGTATACGTCTTTATAAATGACTAGCTGGATGGGACTAAGTGTGTAGACATATGTTATCAATAGCTGGCTGTCTTAGGAATACGTGTTATAAATAACTGGTGGTTGAGGGGTGGGGGGATGCACATTAAGTTAAACGAGATTACCTTTCTTAAAACACATATATAAACAGGTAAACAAAATCTAGTCCATGTTTTAATATCGTTTTCCCTCTATAAGAAAATCGATAAATCTCCTTCTTGGCATCTCTAACATGGGTGTGTGAGGCTAACGAGCCATTAACTCCATTAAAACTTTCTGCGCCAAGCATGTTTACTGTGTTTCCGTTTTAGCTTGCCAAAAATTGTTTAATTAATGTTAAACGTCACAAATTTTAACTGGTGTATTGTGCAGACTTTTTTAATGTCTTTTAGGGTATTCTTTGTAAAGACGATCGAATATTAGTTTATAAGCTTTGATGGGGTTAAGTTGTGATGGGGTTAAGTTGTGATGGGGTTAAGTTGTGATGGGGTTAAGTTGTGATGGGGTTAAGTTGTGATGGGGTTAAGTTGTGATGGGGTTACGTTGTGATGGGGTTAAGTTGTGGTGGGGTTAAGTTGTGATGGGGTTAAGTTGTGATGGGGTTAAGTTGTGATGGGGTTAAGTTGTGATGGGGTTAAGTTGTGATGGGGTTAAGTTGTGATGGGGTTAAGTTGTGATGGGGTTAGGTTGTGATGGGGTTAAGTTGTGATGGGGTTAAGTTGTGATGGGGTTAAGTTGTGATGGGGTTAAGTTGTGATGTGGTTAAGTTGTGGTGGTGTTAAGTTGTGGTGGTGTAAAGTTGTGATCGGGTTAGGCTGTGATGGTTTCAGTTTGTGATGGGTTACGGTTTATTTAGGAGCTCGGTTTTGACAGGGTGAGATGGGATTCTTTTCAGATTTTATTTCTGCCTGCAGCCATCATCAATTATTCTGAGCATTAAATGGTGTCATTATAATTATTTAAAAGTTAAAATCATTTCACTCATGTGTTCATGACTTCAATCAAGCAGACATTAGTGGCACTCTTGTGTTCATCACTTCAAATAGGCAGCCATTATTAGCACACATATCTTCACAACTTCAACCAAGCAGTCAATAGTGGCACTGATGTGTTCATTACTTCAATCAAGAAGACAAAGTGGCACTGATGCGTTCATTACTTCAATCAAGCATTCATTAGTGGCACTACTGTCTTGATTACTTTAAGCAAGCCGACATTAGTGGCACTGACGTGTTCATTGATTCAATCAAGCAGTCAATAGTGGCACTCATGTGTTCATTACTTCAATCAAGCATTCATTAGTGGCACTACTGTCTTGATTACTTTAAGCAAGCCGACATTAGTGGCACTGACGTGTTCATTAATTCAATCAAGCAGTCAATAGTGGCACTCATGTGTTCATTACTTCAATCAAGAAGACATTTGCGTTTTAAAGAAAAAGCAATTAAACAGAATGAATGGCCTCTAAGCATAACCAACATGGTTATCTCTAGCATTAACACCAATAGTCCTTGGTCTACCTTAACTCAAACAACACGGTTATCTCTAGCATTAAACAACACCAATCGTCGTCTTTGGTCTACCTTGACATTAACTCAAACAACACGGTTATCTCTAGCATTAAACAACACCAATCGTCGTCTTTGGTCTACCTTGACATTAACTCAAACAACACGGTTATCTCTAGCATTAAACAACACCAGTAGTCGTCTTTGGTCTACCTTGACATTAACTCAAACAACACAGTTATCTCTAGCATTAAACAACACCAATAGTCATTGATCTAGCCTAACATCAACTCAAACCTGGAAAAGTGCTCAGCGTTATTTTTGTAACATTTTGATTGTCAGAATTTTTGGTCTACACTTAAGGTAATAGACCCCTGAACATACAAAATAAAAAAAAACCAGACAATTACAGACTTTAACCCAAACGCCTCCTGGCTCAACGCAACGCACATTAGCTCTGAAATCCGAACACCTTCAGAATGAAACCCAAACACTGTCAGAATGGAACCCAAACACTGTCAGAATGAAACCCAAACACTGTCAGAATGAAACCCAAACACTGTCAGAATGGAAACCCAAACACTGTCAGAATGAAACCCAAACACTGTCAGAATGGAACCAAACACTGTCAGAATGAAACCCAAACACTGTCAGAATGAAACTCAAACACCTTCAGAATGAAACCCAAACACTGTCAGAATGAAACCTAAACACTGTCAGAATGAAACCCAAACACTGTCAGATTGAAACCGGAACACTTACTGAATGAAACAAATTAAGGAATATATTAAATTAAGGAATATATTAAGTGTAACGATGATACCCAGTGTGATCGTACACGTCCTACACATACTTGTGCAACTACCAGCTATAGTGTGTCACTGCCAAATCGTCTGTTTTAAAATAGCTAGAAACAAAAGGACCAAATGGTTTCCTGACACTTTACGAGAGGATGGTATCATTGTTGTTGTGTTGTCGATGGTTGCCCCCCCCCAACCGGTTGTGATGATACCGCTGTTGTTCTTGTCATCGTATTAAGGCTGTTGCTGTGGTTTCGCTGCTGATATCGTATCGCTGTCACTGAGGTATCGGTGTTATTAATGGCGTCAATACCATGATGATATCGCCATCGTTATACCCAACGGTATGGCTGTGCGAAATCACATTGTGTTCGATCTACAATAAATCATGTTTTTTTTTATCTTGCAATTATTTTTTTTATTTTATTTTTTATCCCGTGTTTGCTGGTTTTTACGGTCGTTGCCGTGGTACGTCGTCAGACATCGATTACCGATAATCGTGATATTGGGTTCAATTTTAGACAATGATCTGGGGGGGGGGGGGTTCTCTTAATTATCGATTCCGCTATTGCTTGCAAGCTCATAAGAGATTTCGGAAAGAGGTCTCGGCAGGCAAATACTAACATCTGAAATATTCATGGACGGAGATGAAGAAACGCGCCTGATATCTTGTGAGCAGAGTCACGCCCAGGGTCGTGGGTTAGTGTGCGGATGGATGCATGGATAAGTGGATTGATGGATGTGTTAGAGTCACATTCAGGGCCGTGTGTTAGTGTGCGGATGGATGCATGGATAAGTGGATTGATGGATGCATCCACACGTGAATTGATGGATGTGTTAGAGTCACATCCAGGGTCGTGGGTTAGTGTGCGGATGGATGCATGCATAAGTGGATTGATGAATGTGTGTGTTATATTAAATTAGAGAATTTATGGATTGGTTGCTGATTTGATGGATGGATGCGCGAATGGAGGTTGAATGAGTAAATTGGTATGGATGGTTGCATGAGTGGGTGATTGAATGAGTGGATATATTTGAATGGCATGATATTAATGGATTGATATAAATTGATTATTATGGATGGATTTGGTATTAATGGATTAGGTATGGATTGATTGGTATGGTGGATTGGTATGGATGGATTTATTTGGATGGATTAGTACAGAGAGTGCGGTTTCGGGATTTTTTAACTTTGTTTGATTTAAGTTTAATTTTAAAAATAGATAATGGGGATGTTTTCAATATAAAGTGACCGAATTTTTGTGTATTAACGCCGAAAGCAATCGAATGAGAATGACATTGATTGGCCTTCGCGATCTCGATCTCAACAAATCAAGCAGAATGTTATCTTTGAGAGAATTGCGTTGTTAATACTTGCCAATGTGAGTGCATTTCCTTAAACGACTTGTATTTTGAATGCCAACCAGCCCCCACCTCATCCCCCCTACCCCAGCCCCCTACCCCAGCCCCACTTACCCCAGACCCCCTACCCCAGCCCCCTACCCCACACCCCCTTACCCCGCCCCCCTTACCCCAGTCCCCTACCCCAGCCCCCCTTACCTCCCCCTACCCCCGCCCCCCTACCCAAGCCCCCCTACCCCAGCCCCCCAACACCAGCCCCCTACACCAGCCCCCCTACCCCAGCCACCATTTACCCCCTACCCCAGCCCCCCTCCACCCCAACCCCCCTTCCCAAAAAAAAAAATAATTATTGACCTAACTACTGTTTAGAGCTTGAAACTACGTTTTTGAAAGCTGAAGACTACGCTGACACTAACCCTAGGGTAAACCTTGATGTACTGTCGGCCTGTACGAGATTAGCCAAGGAAATACACGAAATAAAAGAAATACATGGATCAACGACTATATCGAAGGCATGGATAGTTCATAAGTTTCACTAATTGTAATCGATAAAAGGCACCAGTTGCTATTTTCTGTTTTAAAAAAATGTGATCAAAATGATTCTTTATTTATTTGGCTTTTTTTTTTTAAATAAAATATATTTTTGTGTTATTGTTGTACACATTTTCTCCGATGGGCAGTTGGCTTTCTTAACAAAGAAAGGGTGGGGCGGGACATTTGTTAGATATACGAATTTTATTTTTGTTTCGTCATAATTCGTTACATCATGGTAGTTACAGTGTCATACAAATATATAGTTTTTTTACATCCCAATTTTGGGTTACACAATATTACAGTCGTGAAGATCTCAACGTGTTAGTAGGAAACCGGATTCAGGTCTGTGTCAAGGGTTTATGATTTAAGTATCGGAGCAGACGCTCGGACGGCCATAAACCATAGCTGAGTACTGCATTGATTATTCTGTTGCATTACCATCTTTCGGCGAGAGCTCAGCAGGACGAGACAGTGGGGCACTGACCGAAATAGCCATCCTTAAAACCAACAAGGCGATCTGACGTCTTCCGTTTGGTCACTGGATTAAATCAGTCGTTTCGGAAACAGCGAGAATGGAAAATGAAAATAACGGCCTTCCGCGGAAAGGTGTTGACAGTTGCCTTGGCTTAGGACAAATGATAATCATTGGTCTGATTCCGAAATGTGTGTAGCTAAATCTTAACATGTGGCCGAGAGAGCTGCGAAGACCAATAGCGTTGCATATTTTAACTCCTAAATGGCGCAAGGAAATTTCCCCTGAAATCAATACAGTATATAATTCTCTTGGTATGAAATATAAATTAGAGTGTCGTGGTAAGTTCGTTAAGGCACAACATAAAATTTCCCTATAACTGCCATAAATAAGATTCTTTAAAATATCTAAAGTGCTTCTGGTACGTAATATTTTCCTTTGCTGTACCGATGCAGTCTCAATTTAAATATGATATAATCAATTTGCGTTGTTAAAGGTGTAGGACATTAGAATATTAATATAGTTTAGTGAAATTCCGCGGTGCTTGTCGCAGGTATGGCGTGTTCCTTTGCGTTTGTACAGGTCGATAATCGAGGCATCCTTGAGGTCTTGTGGTACAGTTTTCAAGTTAATGCATAATGGCTGTGTTGCTTATGGTTGAAATGGCTAGAAAGACTTTGACATTGTATGCTTGTAATTAGTTTTTGTAGTGTTGCGTTTGTTTTAAATGTGGTAAATTATAGATTTGTTTTTTTGGTTGACTTTGTACCGCGCTTCGAGCCTTTGGGGATGAAGCGTGTTTTTGAAATGAACTTTATTATTATTATTATTATTGCAGTTTCCGTGTGCCAGATGATCTGGAATAGAAGCAATAACTTATCCGTCAGCGCTGGTTCACCGTTTTTGTAGATTTCGGCAGGAATCGTGTCCGAGCCAGGTACTTTGCCATTGGACATTTGGCGGATTGCTGTCTGTATCTCATCAAAAGTTGGGACGGCGGCCAGTGTCTTGCTCGTTTAGACCTGGGGCAGTCTTTCAATGGCCTCATCATTAATGTTGGAAGTCATATTTAGCACACTTTCAAAGTGTTCCGCCCATCTTTCCAAGACTTTCTCCATGTCTGTAATGAATGTAGAACCGTCTGCACTAAGGTGAGGGGAAGAGCCTGAGGTAGCAACTCCATAGATTTCTCTGATGCCACTGTAGAAGTTTTTCTTGTCTGTAAAGCCCTGAATTTCATCAGCTTTTGCACTCAACCAGGAATCTTGCATCTGGCGCAGTTGAATCTGGACCTTGCTGCGGATGCTCCTAAGTGCAGTTGTCTTGGCCAGAGCCCTTCTGAACCGCCTGAATGCACATCTGGAGCTAGGTCATTGAGATAACGGGATGATTGATAAGGCGGATGGATGATTTGCCGACATGGAAAACAGCTTATTCTCATAACAGCATCCCATGCCTTGTCATTTCGTCCTTCCAGAACAGCACCAATCGTCTCAATTGAGGCGGATGGATGCCCGAAAAAGAATTCGAATAGCGTGAGTTCCATCCCCTTTCTGACTTTTCCCTTTTGATGCATTGTAACAGTTTATTACAGAATCAGTGGCGTGGCCAGCGTTATTGCCCACCCAGGCTGTAAACAATTGAATCCAACACTGACCCCCCTTTTCCCGAAAAAAAAATCCCCGAATCATTTTATCATTAAACTTGTCTTCAAATTCCTAGTCTAACCAAAACGTTAAAAAATTATTATTATTATTTTTTGTAATTTTAAGTTGCGAAAAGTGGGTTTGGGAGGGTCTAAACAAATTTAACGCCGCATTCGATAAGTTTCTTTATTGGCAATGGCGTCTTCTATGACCTGGGCTTCACTACACGTCAAAATACCGGATGGTTTCATCTCATCTTCTTTAAAAAATTCTGTCCCCCCGCCCCCCAAACCAACACAACAAACTAAACCAGGGATCACATGATAGGTAAGCTTGAACACGCGCGCGTGTTCGCATAAGAGGATTATTGCGCATGCGTAGACAGAAAAGAAGACAAAAGGAAATCTAGTATTTTCCTTTATTTATGTAGTGACAAACAGACAGAGCAGTGTTGGAGCAGTACCAGGATATATTATTTAGGATAGGGAGAAGCGTGTGATGCTAGAACAGCTGACAGAGACATGGGTATGGCGTATGGGATTTTACAGAAGCATGATGTCCAGATAGTTAGAGAAGTATTTGCCCAGATAGTGCCAGAATTTTTTGTCCAGATAATGACAAAAGTATTTTGTCCAGATAGTGACAGAAGTATTTTGTCCTTATAGTGACATAAGTATCATGTTTAGATAGTGACAGAGGTTTTTCTCCAGATAGTGACAGACGTATCATGTCTAGATAGTGACAGGACCATGATGTCAAGATAGTGGTGGGCGTCAGTGGAGTAGGAAGTGTGACGGAAAAAGGGGTGGTTCGTCCTTGCTGCACTTTTATTTGTTGTCGGAAGGACAAAATGTTCGTCCAAGTGCAGATATTTTCGGCAAACTGCAGATATTTTCGGCGATCTGCAGGTATTTTCGGCCAACTGCAGACATTTTCGGCCAACAGAAGACATTTTCGGCCAACTGCAGATATTTTCTGCCAACTGCGGATATTTTCGGCCAACTACAGACATTTGCGGTAAACTTCAGTAATTTTCGGCCAACTGCAGACATTTTCGGCCAACTGCAGATATTTTTGGTGAGCTGCAGATATTATCAGCCAACTGCAGACATTTTCGGTCAACTGTAGATATTTTCGGCGAGCAGCAGACATTTTTTGCTAACTGCAGACATTTTCGGCCTCCTGCCATTTTCGGAAAACTGCAGATATTCTCGGCCAACTGCAGATATTTTCGGCCAACTGCAGGCATTTTCCGCTAACTGCAGACATTTTCAGCCAATTGCAGATATTTTCGGCCAACTGCAGACATTTGCGGCCAACTGCAGATATTTTCGGTGGGCTGAAGATATTTTCGGCCAACTGCAAACATTTTCGGCCAACTGCTGACATTTTCGGCCACCTGCACACATTTTCGGCCAATTGCAGATATTTTCGGTCACCTGCAGACATTTTCGGCAGCTTGCAGATATTTTTGGCTAACTGCAGACATTTTCGGTCAACTGCAAACATTTTTGGCGAGCTGCAGATATTTTCTGCCAACTGAGGATATTTTCGGCCAACTGCAGATATTTGGGGTAAACTTCAGATATTTCGGCCAACTGCAGATATTTTCGGCCAATTGCATCATTTTCGGCCAATAGCAGATATTTTCGGTCAACTGCAGACATTTTCGGCCAATTGCAGACATTTTTGGGTAACTGCAGACATTATCGGCTTCTTGCAGATTTTTTCGGCCAAGTGCAGACATTTTCGACCAACTGCAGATATTTTCGGTGAGCTGGAGATATTTTTGGCCAACTGCAGACATTTTCGGTCAACTGCAGATATTTTCGGCGAGCTGCAGACATTTTAGGCCAACTGCACTTTTTTTCGGCAAACTGAGGATATTTTTTGCCAACTGCAGAAATTTTCGGCCAATTGCAGATCTTTTCGGCCACAGCAGACATTTTCAGCCAATGGCAAACATTTTCGGATAACTGCAGATATTTTCCACCAATTGCAGACATTTCGGCCAACTTCAGATATTTTCGGTGAGCTGCAGATATTTTCGGCAAATTGCAAACATTTTCGGCCAACTGCAGATATTTTCAGCCAACTGCATACATTTTCGGCCAACTGCACATATTTTCGGTCATCTGCCGACTTTTTCAGCCAACTGCAGACTTTTCGGCTAATTGCAGATATTTTTGGCCTCTGCAGACATTTTCGGCCAACTACAAACATTTTAGGCTAACTGCAGATATTTTCGGCCAACTGCAGACATTTTCGGCCAACTGCAGATATTTTCGGCTAACTGCAGACATTTTCGGCCAAGTGCAGACTTTTTCGACTAACTGCAGATATTTTCGGTCAACTGCATACATTTTCGGCCAACTGCAGATATCATCGGTCATCTGCCGACTTTTTCAGCCAACTGCAGACTTTTCGGCCAATTGCAGATATTTTTGGCCTCTGCAGACATTTTCGGCCAACTGCAAACATTTTAGGCTAACTGCAGATATTTTCGGCCAACTGCTGACATTTTCGGCCAACTGCAGATATTTTCGGCAAACTGCAGACATTTTCGGCCAAGTGCAGACTTTTTCGACTTACTGCAGATATTTTCGGCAAACTGCAGACATTTTCCGCCAATTGCATATATTTTTGGCGAGCTGCAGACATTTTTGGCTAACTGCAGACATTTTCGGTAACTTGCAGACATTTTCGGCCAACTGCAGATATTTTCGGCCAACTGCAGACATTTTCGGCCAACTGCAGACATTTTCGGCTAATTGCAGATATTTTCGGCAATTGCAGACATTTTCGGCTAATTGCAGATATTTTAGGCTAACTGCAGATTTGTTCGGCCAACTGCAGACATTTTCGGGCAACTGCAGATATTTTTGGCCAACTGCAGACATTTTCGGCCAACTGCAGATATTTTCTGCCAACTGCAGATATTTTCGGCCAACTGCAGATATTTTGGCAATTGCAGACATTTTCGGTCAAATGCAGATATTTTCGGCAAGCTGCAGATATTTTCGGCCAACTGCAGACATTTTAGGCCAACTGCAGATATTTTCGGCGAGTTGCAGATATTTTCGGCCAAGTGCAGACATTTTCGGCCAACTGCAGTTATTTTCGTAGAATGGGGGGGGGGGGCAACCTCCCCCGAGGGTAACACTAACCCAACCTACCCCACTGATGCGTGGTTCTTGGGGGAGGGCATTAAAGTTTTACTGCATCAAGCAGAAACGGTTTACCTCTCCCCCTCGGGGTTGCTGATAGCTAAAAGCCGTAACACACATTTTATTTTTCGTGAAGCACCACTTCGACATTACAGATAAGAAAAATAGTTCAAACATGTTATCCATCCCCTTTTATTATAATGAGAGCTATTTTTTAAAATTATTATTACAAGATTTTAAAAGTGGTTTCATTTGGCTAATGAGAAAAGCAATCTCCATATACCAGTGTGGCGTAGTTAAAGCTGCAACTGTCTTCAAAGGGCAGAACGGTGTCGTGTTTTGGTGACACCACAGGCGAAGGGGTGTTAGTAATAGCAGGCATGACAAATACTTCAATCACAAAATAAGAACTACAGATATAAAAAAAAAATATAATAAAGTCGGCTTAACATTAAAGCCTACTTCGGCGAGATAGAAAGAAAAGATGAAATTATCATTTCAAAAGTAGAACTTAGACTTTATCTAACTCGAGAGATTTGGAAAATTTGCGAACAAAAAAAAGTTATTGAAGGGTCGGGGTATAAAATCATTATTCATAGTTTGAAAATTTTGAAATATATAAAGAAACTATATTTAAAGTGAAAATATATTTTTTTATAAATAGTAAAACAATCATTGTTGGGACAAAAATAAAGAGAGAATGCCCACAAACATTGAAGAGAGGCACATATTAGATTGAAGAGAGGCACATATTTCAATGAAGAGAGGCACACATTACATTGAATAAAGGCACATATTAAATTAAAGACTGAATCGTTTCCACCTTATCGGAGCTCACTGATATGTTACCATGTGTTACATTTAAACGTTTAGTGATCCACAATCCCCACTCCCACATCACCACTCCCCTCTTCCCCACCCTTAACTCTACCGCTTTGACCCATCATTTTAGTGCAGTGGTGTAACTAGGAACCTTATGACATTGTTTAGTTTTTGCTTATGTATCATAGCAAGGGTGTGACAGTGCTTGCAATAACGCAACAGCTGCGCAGAATACATGTTTAATAGTTGTGATAGTTTCGTAAGCCTCGGTATGCATGTGTGAAATTATATTTTTTTTTTAAAAGGCAGGCACGCTGGTTGGATAACACAGACGTGACATCTATGACATCAGCTGCTGTCACCTAACAGTCTAAAAAAAATGTTGGGGGGAGGGGGGGTGAGATGGTACAATATGATACACAAATCGATATTGGTGGGGAGATTTGTGTGTGGTGGGGGTATATATCCGAGTCTTTGGCGCGTGTTGGTGTGGCAGTGGATTTTATTTGTACGCTGTGTATATTTGATGAGTTGCGTGGGAGATTTTAGGAGCACCAATACGATGTCTGCGTGCCCTTAGGGTGCGCAATGAGTCATATTAATGTATTTTATTTATTTTATTAAAGTGGTCTTATATAGCACGGTATGCTTGCCTAGTGCTGGGCTCACCTTGCTTCAAACAAAAAAATATTGTCAAACATTAACATGTCATTAAAAATTTCCATCCATTTTATTTAATTTAAAAATCAAATTTATTTTTTTAAAATGTACCCCCCTCCCCCAACCTCGCAAACCGAATTGTTTGCATGTCCATCCAAGGACGACAACCAGCAGCATCGTTTATCAGTCAGAGGGAGTTGGGAATCAGTCGGGATAGTATAAGTTGAAGAGATGTGTCTTGAGAGCAGTTTTGAGGGCCTAGATGGTCGGTATATTGCGGATGTGTAATGGGAGAGAATTCCATTGTTTTGGGGTGCAGAAGGAGAAAGATCGTTCGCCGTATATTTTAGTGTCTTGGGAACAGAAAGAATACGCGCGTCCTCGGAGGAGCAAAGCTGTCGAAGAAGCGAATAGACAGAAAGAAGTTCGGTTAAATAGGAAGGCAGGAATACGAGAAAAAGTTGCGGCAGAGACACGACAGTTTGTAATCAAAGCGTGCTTCTAAAGGTAGCCAATGAAGTGAGCGAAGCAGATGAGTGACGTGCTCACTAATTAGTGTCATGGGTAGGATGTAAACATTATTTTTTTTTACGTTCCAGGTCTTGTCTTAGTTTTAATTCAGAATGGACGTTTTCCGTGGTATATTTATTTTTAATTTGTATTTCAAATGTCCTCCTTTCAAAATAAATGTTTCTCCAATTTCATTTTTTTCATCTAGCAACCTTAGTTAGCGGCGGTTTAAATTACTAGTACTGGAGTATAAAATATAAACAATTCACCCGAAGACAATAAGAGACGGGCTCAATACAGTATCCAAAAATGTGATCGAAAGAAATTTCTTCGACGGTAATTTGATCGAATGGAATTTGGTAGAAACTTTTTTTCAGATTTTACTTTAAAATTTTCCTTCAAATTTCTTTTGGACGCATTATTTTGTTTTAATATTTAGTATAGTGTGTTAAAAAAGAAATTTGACGAAAATTTTAACGTAAAATCTTAAAATAGTTTCGACCGAATTTCCGTTCAATGAAATGACCGTCGATCAATTTACAGTCGACCAAATTTCTTTCGATTAAATTTCAGGTAACCACTCAACCCATTTCATCCCAGCTAAGTAGTGGAAGCTACAACTTATCCAACTAAATGAAATATATTCTTTTTACAACATTAAAACTTTAGTTAGGTAACGCTTTTTCCAATAGTTTACTGAATCGTAAGTGAACGAAAGAACTGAATTCAAGTCAAGCTTTCCAATTACATATAGAAAGGAATAACTAGCTGGCTAAGGCAATCCAATTATATATAGAAAGGAATAACTAGCTGGCTAAGGCAATCCAATTATATATAGAAAGGAATAACTAGCTGGCTAAGGCAATCCAATTATATATAGAAAGGAATAACTAGCTGGCTAAGGCAATCCAATTATATATAGAAAGGAATAACTAGCTGGCTAAGGCAATCCAATTATATATAGAAAGGAATAACTAGCTGGCTAGGCAGTCCAATTATATATAGAAAGGAATAGCTAGCTGGCTAAGCCAATCCAATTATATATAGAAAGGAATAACTAGCTGGCTAGGCAGTCCAATTATATATAGAAAGGAATAGCTAGCTGGCTAAGCCAACTCAATTATATATAGAAAGGAATAACTAGCTGGCTAAGGCAATCCAATTATATATAGAAAAGAATAAATAGCTAGCTAAGGCTATTATATATAGAAAGGAATAACTATTTAGCTAAAGCTGCCCAATCGTATATGGAAAAAAAATAGCTAGCTAAGGCAATCCAATTATATATAGAAAGGAATAATAAGCTGTCAAAGGCTATCCAATTATATATAGAAAGGAATAACTAGTTAGCTAAGGCTGCCCAATCATTATATAGAAAGGAATAACTAACTAGTTAGCTAAAGCTGTCAAATCATATACGCAGAAAGAGAGAAATCCAGATGGGACCTTGTAGCTCTGATAAACATGAACATAGATACTACTGAGTAAAAGCGAAACAGAGCCATGACAGCCCCCCCCCCCCCCCCAAACCCACACCAAAAAAAAAAAAACGCTTTACTTTTATATAGCAACACTTCACCTCAAAATACTGATATCCTAAAAATAACCTGTAGTAGTGCGAGGGGGTCAGCATTTAAACCCAGGTCAGAACGAGCGCGCCAGGATAGTGATGTTTAATATAGAGTCCGGATGTTCCTACAGGCACTTGCGAAATGTTCAAATGCTAAACTCTTGATGTCGCATGTACGTACATCCGGCCCAATGACACGATTACACGCGCCTACATTGGGGATTGCAATGAGCGGGTCGAACGGACCACTGGCCCCCCTGCCCCCCCCCACCGGCTTGTGCTAGGCACGGCCCTGCGCGCATATACGTATTAAATGGGCCGTAGATATTTAGCCCCCGTAAAGTAATATAGAATAACGCCACGAGTAAAATTCCATGCACTATGGTCCTCAAACGTTTGCACAAAAGTATTACCTGACACTAATCATTACCCTGTACCAACATATTAGAGGCACAGCCGTCTCAGTACTTTTTTTTTAAAAATCATCTCACGTCTTCGTGAGAACAGAGTCTGTGTAAATTATTTATACACTAGGGCTTAACCGGGTGCAGATCTTTTACACCTGGTCCGGGTATTTTGAACAAGTAACCGGTGGGTCCAAGTGTTACCCAAAAAAAATAATTAACTTTCAATTTTATATAAACAATAGATTAACAGGCATTCCTACACCCTGGCAACCTTAGACGAGAGGTCTACGGACAATCCTACACCCTACCTGTCGGCCTGTAAACAATAGTCTTACATATAATTCTACGGATAGTCCTACACCATACTCGTGGCTCTCTATTGATTATTAAAATAATCGCCTGCCCTAAAGAATTTTTCAAACCAGAGTTCAGCTGTCACACCTGTTTTTTTCAGTGCTATTAATTAGAAAGCTCGTGAATTTGGGGGCAATGGAAAGGGGGTGGGGGTAGGGGGTAATGCAGTTTCGAAAAGGAAGCAGTACACACCATAATGATAATATATAAGAGAATAGACTCCAATAAAAAATGTGTAACACATCTGAGCAAATGTCCAGACTGTCTCAGACAAAAGACATTTTTCACGATACATCTGAGAAAAGTCCCAGTGTCAGAAAAAAAGCCATTTGTCGCGACACATCTGAGAAAATGTCCAGACCGTGTCAGACAGCAGTCATTCGGTCGCGACACATCTGAGCAAATGTCCAGACCGTGTCAGGCAGCAGCCATTCGGTCGCGACACATCTGAGCAAATGTCCAGACCGTGTCAGGCAGCAGCCATTCGGTCACGACACATCTGAGCAAATGTCCAGACCGTGTCAGGCAGCAGCCATTCGGTCACGACACATCGATTGAAATCCGCTGCCCAAGGAATATTTTAATTTTGTGCAAACAGTTTTAATATGTAATTTAGTTTGGACTAGGTCTCAGGGAAGGACCCCCCCCCCATGATGTACTTTTAAGGGGACCATCATGCATCGTGTCAAATATTTTTTTTTCAACTAAAATAAACGTGATCGTATAGGACAAGTTGTGAGGAAACATCCATTGACTTTAAGCCAGGAAACCTCCCGTCAAACTGCAATTTTTAATACGTTTCGTACAAAATAAATGGATGACTTGATGTTTACAGATTCGCCACTTGATAGCATTCATCCAAGGACATTCACAACAAAGGGGTTGGGAAAGGTGTGTGTGGAAAAAAAATGGAGGGGGTGGGGGTTGAAGCTTTCATAAGAAAATAAGAATATGATAAAATGGGGGGGGGAGGGCAAAATGATGTTCAGTAACGCAAAACATTTAATAAAATTAAGAGGATGGCCTCGACTTGAATAAACCTAGAATAAAAACCACATCTGATGAAGAAAGAGAAAGTAGAAAAAAGAGATAAGAAGGATAACAGCAAAATGATGTTCAGTAACGCAAAACATTTAATATAATTAAGAGGATGGCCTCGGCTTGAATAAACCTAGAATAAAAACCACATCTTCCAGTTGAATTAAAGTAGCCACCTGTTGGGAGACAATAGTAGTATAACACGCACCTGGTCAAAGCAATATCCCACAACAATGCGTAAAAAAAACCAACAACAACACGATAATGTCCCACTCTGGTGAGAAGCGAACACCACAAGTCACTGCACAGGGTCACCGGTGGCAGCGCTAAATAGCGGCTCAACTCATTCGTGCTGGCTAAGTCTGGTGAGTGTGATGTCGTGAGTGACAAGGCGACACACTTCTCTCACGCCACCGGGGGGGCGGGGGGATGGGGGGAGCGGTGGTTAGGCTTATCAGCTGACCGTACCGTATATGTGGTCTTAAGTTGGTAGCGTGGTGGATGTGCTTGGCAATATGAAAGGGCCGGCGTTGCGCTTGCTAGAAGTCATTGGTGGAAGAGTTCACTAGAGGTTGAAGAATTAACTAGAGGTGGAAGAATTTACTAGAGGTGGAAGAATTCATTAGAGGTGGAAGAATTTACTAGAAGTGGAGATGGAGTCCCGTAGGCGGTATGACAATGACACAATGAAACATTCTGACAACTCCATCGACGTGGAAAACATAAAGAGCCCAGTGAAACACACAAGTCAAGCCGCTGGTCACCTACTGCATCCTGATCAATATTTCCAGTCGTCTTGACTAAGTCTCAACATGGAATCAAATAGGCAAGGATGAGAGAGTGAGGCTGACTACTTGAGCAACTCTCCCCCCCCCCCCCCCCCCCCCCCCCCCCCCCCCCCCCCCCCCCCACTTTCATCAAAATGCAGCTCAAGTCAAGGCTGATAGTCATGTCCACTCAAGTCGAACATTGCCGTGATCATCTTCGCGAGCCAAGGACGAACAAGAAAAGTGATAATTTGGTGGATGGTATTGCTTTAGGACATTTAGGGGATTATCTGTGCTATAGCTTTATTTAGTGGATGACTCCGTTGTAGTTGTATTCGATGGATAACTTTCATGTAGTTTTAATCAGTGGCTAACGTGTCTGTAGTTGTATTCGGTGGGTAACTTTGCTGTATTTATATTCGGTGGATAACTTTGCTGTATTTATATTCGGTGGATAACTTTGTTGTATTTGTATTCAGTGGATAACTTTGCTGTATGTGTATTTAGTATATGACTTTGCTGTACATGTATTTGGCGTATGACTTTGCTGTAGTTGTATTCGTTGGATGATTTTAATGTGGCTGTGTGGTGGATGTGTTATTCTCTGGATATCAGTAGTTATCTGTACATTGCTTTCAATTGAGGTGTTTTTATTATCGCCTCGACCGGAGTATCATCAAACTTGTATTAAAATTCTATTTTGTTCTGTCGAAAAAAAAATCTCTGTTTAAAATTGTACTTTTGAAAACATCTTTGTTTATAATTCATACTTTCGAAAACATCCCTGTTTAAATTCATACTTTTTGAAAACGTCTCTGTTTAAAATCGTACTTTCGAAAACATCTCTGGTTAAATTCATTCGTTTGAAAACGTCTCTGTTTAAAATCGTATTTTCGAAAACATCTCTGTTTAAATTCGTACTATCGAAAACATCTCTGTTTAAATACTGATCTAGGCAGATAAAGGAGCTATTTCTCGTCAGATTTCAAACCAATCCTTACCACTTGACCAACCCCAAATTTTTTTATACCTTCTACAATCGCAACACAAATCCATAGTTTACTAACAAAATTTTTGGAGACATTGTCATGTGTCCACAATCCATAGTTTACTAACAACATTTTTGGAGACATTGTCATGTGTCGACAATCCAAAGTTTACTAACAAAATTTTTGGAGACATTGTCATGTGTCGACAATCCATAGTTTACTAACAAAATTTTTGGAGACATTGTCATGTGTCCACAATCCATAGTTTACTAACAAAATTTTTGGAGACATTGTCATGTGTCCACAATCCATAGTTTACCAAATGATTATTTGAGGCAGTGTCGCGTATCTTTATTTTTTTATCGTTCGCTCTTTCAAGAAATCATTTTAAAAAAAATCTACCGTCACGTTTCCATGGCAACCGTCTGTTAACCGATCTTTTGTTTCTGACATCAAATGAAATCCAATCTCAGATTTACTTTCTTAATTTTCGTCTCTTTTTTTTTTCTCCTGAATTTATGAAACGAAGCAGGAGTCAGTTGGCGTTCTCTCTCTCTCTCTCTCTCTTTCTCTCTCTCTCTCTTTCTCTCTTTCTCTCTCTCTCTTTCGCTCTCTACCACCATCCATTCCTTCCTTTTTCCTTCAGTTACCTTTTGTCTTTCCCATCCACCTCCTCCCCCCGTCTCCTTCTCTTAATCCCAGTGTTGAAGTAATTAACTCCCCAAGATGTACACATTTTATCTTCCCATGGCGTTTGGAGACGCGATAAAATATTTACACAACCACTCGTTCGTCTGGTTTCATATTTAGGGTATTATATAACGTTCGGTGTATACATAAAAAACAAAAACAAGCAACGGCGAAAAGTGGGAGGGGGGGGATACATCATCTACACGTATAGACCTGTAGACAGGGCGTTGAATAGGAACATTTTCGCCAGGGGAAAAGCGTGAAAGGGGCATCCCCACCACCACCCTCCCCCCTGTCATAAATAGCCGACATTCGGCACACAAAGATGTAAATACACACATGTACTTATAATTGCATATTGACGATTTTCGATAAATGGGGAGTGCTGAACCATAAGACGTCTGTGGAAGTGTGCACAAAGTCACATGAAGGGATACCACGGTGTTATGATACAGTGGACACAAAAGATGAATGATAGGGTAGATGTCGAGGGTATGAGAATCACTGTTGCTATGTGTAGAGCGCTGTTGTCATGTTTGATAGGGAAAAGATGTTAGTTAGAGATTTTATGTGCAGCCGTATCGTTTGTGTGAGAGTGTTGTGACGTAATTGTGTAATGGGAAGTGACGCGTTAGTTTTAGTGTGGTTGTTAGTCCCCCCGGGTTGGTAAGGGGGGACTTTAGAGACGTTAAATATCCACCCCAACCCCTTAGAAAGTCTGGCCCTGTTGCTGCGTGAGCAGCAATCCGGCTGGCCAGGTGTTTCTTCTCTGGGGCTGCCACACTCAGTGGCCAATCGAGTGGAGGTCGGGTGTGGCGGTCTTAGGGGCGGAGCGTCCCTGGCGTGCCGCTTCGCGGCCCGATCGGAATAAAGACCACTGGGGGAGTGGTTGACGGCCGGTTTGGTTGGCGGGGTGGTGCGTTGGGGAGGACCATATGAGCCTCAAGGCTCAGTGTTCGCTGATTTTCTTAAGTTAGTTAGTTAGTTAGTGTGGTTGTTAGAGAAGATAGATGGCGGATGTGCTACATTGACTGTTGTGAATTGAATACTGCTAAGTGTTCTGCAGAGAGAATTGATGGCGGATATACTGGCAGAAGTGTTTGGATTGGTATATTGATTAATATTTGGTTGGAGTGATTTATTATCAAATTCTGAAATTATACATCAAGTTTTGTTCATTGAATTGTGGTTAAATAAACTTTTGCTTACAACAAAACGGTTGATGTTTGTTGCATTGGTGACTGTTGCTGTATGATGTACTGCCGAACGGAATGAAGTGAAAGACTTGGCCATACAGAAGAATCGCTTCTTGACAGTAGACATATTAAAAGCATTCATCTTACGAGATGGAATTTTTTTTAAAATAAAAATCAATCTTGAGTTATGCAACGAATTTTAAAAAAACAAAAATAACAAACCAGAATAATAATTTTCTTTCAAAAAAAGTCGTTAAAGACTGAAATACTATTAGCACATAATATGTCATCGTATTTCATCGTAAGTCATCATATGTTATCTTATTTTAGTGTTGTTTGACATTTTTTCCCCCATCGAAGAAGAGACAGACCAAAATTGTTTATCTGAATTCGCCCCCAGGTGAAACCAGACCGAAAGTTAAAAATTACTTTCGGCCAAAAAACGAAGCCGAAACCAAAAGATTAAGGAGATTTCGGGCCGAAACCGAAACAAAATGATTTGGATATTTCGAAACTCGTTCAAGCATGCATTCTGAGTGCTTAAACCTTGAAGGAACTCTTGGTCCGGCTGACCCACACATTTTCGTTGAAGCACGCTTTCTTATTGGTCGACATTTAAATTTTTCGTTTATCCCCAATTTGTATTTAATGTATCGGTTAATTTTCTATTTACCACAGATTAAACAGAAGTCGAACGAATTTTGAGGTACGTTTAGTGCCATAATACAGAATTTTGGAAAGGTAGGTCTAATACATAATTAATACACACAATAGTGATTCGTGCATACGTGTGTTTTTCTTCAATAACAATGTTTATCAACCTGATCAGGATGAACTTCAATAAATGAATGAATTAAATAAGCCTAATTTTTATACATAACAAAACACCAAATGATAATGGAAGCGTTACCGTTCCTAGGATTTGTTTCCACAATTCTAACCACCTCTACCTATGGCAACCTTTAAGAGCATGCAAATAATCAACCAAAATGAATGTCATAAGTGAATGAATTGAATAAACCATGGGCTCCCAAATTTTTTTTTTTTTCAAATTGAAACAAAAATAATCATTTGAATATTTACCATTCACGTAGTTGATTTTTTTTTCCACACAACTATTTACGTTTGTCTAAGCCTTGTTGAAATTTTATTCTTGGGAATATTGGACTTGGACGTCATCATGCAGTTGTGTGCAGTGTTCGATGAGGATTTGTCATATATCATACTGTGACAGCGACACGTAGCGCAATGACTATCGGACTTGCGGCCGACAGACAGACAGGGTGACAGTCCAACTTCTGGTAGATGACCGGAAGCCCCATTTACTTTCGGTGCAAACCGAAAATAAACCGACAATTTAATTTTCCGTTTCGGCCATAACCGAAACTACGCCGAGAATGATCAAATGGCAAGTTTCGGCACCGAGGCTGAAACCGACACCGAAATTCGGTGGGTACCTAATCGAATGCTTAGTATCTTTATTTGATTAATTTTCTTTCTATTAAAAAAAAAATCCCCCATGTATTTTGTATTTTTAACCTCACGTTAAGTATTTCCAGTCTGTGTTGGCTAAGTTTTTTTTAAAAAATCGGATGTTTACCTCATCTAAACTAATGAGGCCCACGGTGGTAACGATTCGATTCAGTCCCGTCATTACGCAAGATTAACAGTGTTCCGTATTTAAGCAATTCAATAGAAGCGACCACAAGTGGGATCTGAGGACTTTTGCAGCCCCAGACTCATTTTAGTGAGAGCGAATGTGAGAAATACGACCAGAAAAATATGTTGCGCATTTGATTTTTCAAATATCAGTTCGATATTATGTTGAATGTCTCCTTCCAGTGGCTAGGACCTTGATCTGCCCACATGAGGGTAACGTCCAGCTCATCCATGCAAAATGATTCCTGCTGATTGCAAGATGTCAGAAATGCATCTTGGTAAGTTGGTCAGCAATTCAGTAGTACTGTTTATATTAGAAACACCAAAACACTTGCTGTAAACTACAAAAAAATTGGCTGTAAAATACAAAACATTGGCTGTAAACTAACAGCATTTCAGTAGTACTGTTTATATTAGAAACACCAAACACTTGCTGTAAACTACAAAAAAATTGGCTGTAAACTATAAAACATTGGCTGTAAACTATAATACATTGGATTTAAACTATAAAACATTGGCTGTAAACTATAAAACATTGGCTTTAAACTATAAAACATTGGCTGTAAATTATAAAACATTGGCTGTAAACTATAAAACATTGGCGGTAAACTATAAAACATTGGCTTTAAACTATAATACATTGGCTTTAAACTATAAAACATTGGCTGTAAACTATAAAACATTGGCATTAAACTATAAAACATTGGCTGTAAATTATAAAACATTTGCTGTAAACTATAAAACATTGGCTTTAAACTATAAAACATTGGCTTTAAACTATAAAACATTGGCTGTAAACTATAAAACATTGGCGGTAAACTATAAAACAACAGCTTTAAACTATAAAACATTGGCCGTAAACTATAAAACATTGGCCGTTAACTATAAAACATTGGCTTTAAACTATAAAATATTGGCCGTACATTAGGACGGATAGTTCCTACACTATAAACATTGGTCTAACATTATGCACATTGTGTTACTTTACTTAACATTGGTCCTACACTGTACAATGTGTGTCCTATACCCTTATATAATGGGTCCTACATAATATGTCATTGTCCCTAGAGTATTCACAAATTTATACCGCAATACATAACATTGGAAGCACACTATATAACATACAGTTCCTTGGAGTATTTATTTCTCTTTTATAAACGTCAATTTCCCACACTGACAGTCGGAAGGCTTTGAGAGTTTTCCTTGAAAACTAACCACGTGCATAAATGCATATTGACAACCTCATCCGACCGTCCACTACAGGTACTCATTAACAACTGATTCAAACTTAATGGCACCTTCTTTGACCAAATTAGGGGTGTGGCGTTCTGTATTGACCCTAGCTATGCCTGCCTTGTTTTGGCACACAATGAAAACATGGCAGAGAAGGCGTATACAGATCGTATCCGATAATTGTATAAAAAGATACGTTGGTGACGCCATTGACACCACTACCATGGGAATAAAGTGACACATTGATGGCGCCATTGACACCACTACCATGGGAATAAAGTGACACATTGATGGCGCCATTGACACCACTACCATGGGAATAAAGTGATACATTGATGGCGTCATTGACACCACTACCATGGGAATAAAGTGACACAATGATGGCGTCATTGACACCACTACCATGGGAATAAAGTGATACATTGATGGCGTCATTGACACCACTACCATGGGAATAAAGTGATACATTGATGGCGTCATTGAGATCAATACCTTGGAAACAAGGGAACTCTAGCAAACTTTTGGTTTTCTTAGATCATTCCACCCATCCATTGAATGTGCTTCGTAAATCTCTGAGAATTATGTAGCATTTCTGAACATGATCCTTATCTTAAAAGAAAACTGATCATTCCCGTGTGCCTACTACAAAACAGCTTACAGCCACAGTTACCTATTGTATTCACCCCCCCCTCCAACCCCACCGTAAATCTTACAAAGACTAGTAAATAATGGTAAAAAAGTATCCTTTTCTGCCACCTGTACAATGTCATTGGCAAAACAAAAAATAGTCTCGAAAAAAGCATCATATACTCTTGTTGACCCTGACAGTACAGAGGTATTCTCAATCCCACTCCACTAATTGTCTTCAGAAGGGATGCATATCCTTGTGACATCCTGGGGCAAGTCTGTCTTCGAGTCTACCCTTCTCACGTTGGGAATAAACCATGCTCTCTCTTATACACGTCTCATAATATTTATAAATCTTGATGAGTTAATTGTTGAATAAAGTTACAGTAGCTAAATAATTCTGACATACAAGGACAAAGACATCCCCGGTTGACAGGAAATACGTGGCCTTGTGGGTTCAGATAGGTATAATCCAATCACCAGCTGCACTAGTGCTAACAAAAGACAAAGGGATTAAATATTATCCCTCATCCACTTTTTTGAATTTACAGGCCCCCCAAAAATTCTTATTTTTCATTGTAGGCAAGAGTTATGTGTCTGTTCCTATTGATATGTGGGGCGTTGTTCCTTAAAATCGGATTAGATTTATCGCAACAGTGCTGTTTTTAAATAAATTTTTGAATTTTATTTCAAAATATTTTTCTTTACATAACAGTTATACGGTCAATTTTGATGACTCGAGGTATCATTAAGAAATGCAATCTTCTGAACGCCGGTCCCGAATTCCAAACACTCGTAAAACGCATCGTAAAACTTTGTCAGCTCAGTCATGTTTTAACAAGTACATGGTCAAATGTGATAATTGTCACTCAACAAATTCAAGCACTTTTCCTGAACGTGTTCTTCGCGGCTTATAACGCCACCGGGTAGCTCATGAGCAGCTTGTGAACCATTGCGGCTGTGGCCTGTTCCTCCTTCATTCGCCTGAAACCAAGTGCGACACTCTGTTCGGTGAAAGGTGTTTCAACTCTTTTTCAACTTAATAGAGTATCGTCATGACGATTTTTCATGTGTGGTAAGGCCCACTGTTAGCTATACTGAATGTCGCATGGGTTGGCTCAGCATGTCGGTCTAACGGGCAGCATTTCCATAGGTAATGGTAACTCAGAACGTCGGACTCAAGACACGGGACGTTGACAGAGTTATGAGACGGGGGGTTTCAGCAAGCCACAATTACCAAAGCATGCCGTCATGCGTGCGGGTCATACATGCGGTCATGCATGCTGTCGTACAGCGCCCCCTGGCATTGTGTCGAAAGATTACAGAGTGTTTCCTATCAAAGCATTATTTGTATTTGAAATATGAACCGACGCTTGCCAGCCACGGTAATGTTTACTTTATATTATTGCAGGCAATTAGTCTGAGAGACAACAGCAATTATTCAGAATTGCAGACGTAAACAATTGCGTCACCAATTATCAGAGCCGTCTGGGACACTCTAAACGAAACTGTTTGACATTTGGGACAGACCTTCGGTGGAGTGCCTGAAAAATTATTATTTAAATGGGAAATGTATGCTGTTATATTACCAACATTTGTGTGTGTGTAGAAAGGCATTTGTCTACTCTCTTTTTATAATAAACATTGACCACAAAATCGATCAGTTCCAGGGACAAAATCGTCTTTGTTCTTCTCTATTCGATAATTATTTGAAAACTATTATTAGGTCAAATCGTGTTCTTATCAGGCAAAAACAAATCATTGTTCTTCAGTTTCCCAGCCAGATGGATATAGATTTTATTTTCTATGAGCTTGCAAAGAAAAAAAAACGACATAATGTATCGATGATTTTGGTGCCGAGATTCGAGAACACTTTAAGCTGTGAACTCCACAATATTGTTTGCAAAAACGTGTCTCCAGTCGACGAATGCTTGCCTCCAGGCACGGGGCAAAGAACGTACTTGAGCCTGGAACAAATATTACATTTCATTGAAGGGGATAGAAGGAGACGCTGCCATCGAGGGGGATACAAGGGTATGCTGCCATCTAAAGGGATAAAAAGGGATATGCGGCCATTTCTTATTACCGAAGACAGTGTCTTAGTACTTCGCATCGTCGTCAGAAACTTTATGAAATTCTGGTGTGTGGCGTCTCTTCATAGATAGTCAAAACGAAATTTGAAATGTGTTATTTTAACAAATGACAACATATTAGGTTATTTTTGTTCCAATCGGTCTGTGCTCACGCACAACAACAAAATTACATGCCCCCTTTTTATGTCTTTGAAATGATTATAACCATTAAAAAAAAAAAATCTTTTGATGATGTTGTTTTTTTTTTAATAGACTTAAAAATGATTTTTTTTCCCCCTGGTTTACAAAGTGACAACAAGGAAATTCCTGCTTCTGATGTCTTTTGGGACAGGAGAGCCCAACAGGAAAATTGGACTTCGAGGGGAAAAAATTGTCGCAAAAAGGTAAAACAATTAACCTTGACTAACGCAAGATAGCATCAATCTACTGTAAATATATACAAATCTATGCCCGTCTGATAAAACAGATTGTACATGTTAATGCTTTGAATAAATCATTCAATGCACATGGAAAATGGACTTGTCACATAGAATTTGATCATATCACAAAATCAACGAAAGAAATTGAATCATCTGCCCCGTCTTTATTTATTCTTGTTGTGAAACCAACTTGATTGGAGTCACTCTGACCGGTGTGCAGAGAATCTTAAGCGATGAGTCAAGTAAAGGTGGACAAACGTACACAACGGAAGCCGGATACAAAGGTAGATCAAATGAACATACTTGTTGGAATCTCAATCGCGATTGTCCAGGAAGATTCTGTCGTATCAAGGCTATTAAAGGGGGCTTCATTTATGCAGAAGTATAATTATATGAAGTCTCTAGCAGATGTATTTCTTGGGTTTACAATGAACACATTTCATGCAGCACAATTTTCATGCTGCACAATTCTCTTTAAATAATTAATATAATGATGTATTCTTTACAATGAAATATGTTCAATGTCTCAATCTCTACAATTGATCGGGGAATACTAATGTCTTTGTGGATAAAATACAAATCTGCGTATCAAAGACATCTAGAAATAAATCTTACATTTAAGGGAACCAAATTTTATGTTGAGCAGTGATATTTATAATAACTCCACGTCAGACAGATACGCCCATGTCAAACACATACGCCCATGTCAGACACATACGCCCATGTAAGACACATACGCCCCAAGTCAGACGCATACGCCCATGTAAGACACATACGCCCCAAGTCAGACGCATACGCCCATGTCAGACAGATACGCCCGTGTCAGACGCATATCGCCCATTTCAGACAAATGCGCCCACGTCATGTTAGAGTTATCATAAGGATAACTTCGTCCATTAATTCCATTGTTATCAACATCGCCATTCGACAACCACCCCCCCCCCCAGCCACAAATCCAAACAAACTCATCAAAAAAAGGGATATTCAGCGTATTCCTCCCCCCACCCTCACACGACGGGTCATTCTTTCAGATCACGACAAGCACTCACACACACCACACCCCCTCATGTCTCCCCACCCCTCCCGCCACACCAACTCTTCGCCCCCACATCTCACCAATCGAACCCCTGTGACGTCCTGAAATATTATCCATCTATTCTGATCAATAACGGCGCTAAGACAAGATATTCCAACAACAGAAAGCTTCACGGCGCGGTGGATCAGTTTACGCAGTTAGCTGCATCTTGCACACGACATTACAGGCATTAGCGAATGATCAGCCTAGAGCAAGGGTTCCCAACTTATTTCAACACTCGGCACCAGCTTCAACTTTTTCTTTTTTTTTTTTCTTTTTTCTTTCGAGTCTCTCAACCCTCACGAAATTATTGAACTAACTGTGACACCACTTACAAAATGTAGCATTACATTTTACAATTTGGAAACATTGTGCGTCTACTTTATTCATTGAATTTCGATTGCGAACAGCATGGCTTGAGAAAATAAACTTGTGACTTTGTGACATAATAGAAACTGTTCAAGAATTGATTATTCGTCTCTTTTAAATAATAAATATAAACTTGTACAATGAGACAAAAGATGTTTTCCATAGAATCAAATGAAATGCGGCGTTGCTTCCTGTGTGGTGCGAGCTCCACAGATCGAGGAGCCCTGGCCAAAATGGATACATGATGGGGAGGAAGGGCGGGACTAAGGAGGTTGTTTCGGATAGAGCTTTAAGGACTGCCTTAGATATGGGAGGTTTGTGATCAAATCCTACAGTAGGTGAATGGTGAGTATTGTAATAACATGGGTTCACGTTGTGACCTATACAGAAAGGTTCACGTTGTGACCTATACAGAAAGGTTCACGTTGTGACCTATACAGGCGGGTTCAAGTTGTGACCTATACAGAAAGGTTCACATTGTGACCTATACAGAAAGGTTCACGTTGTGACCTATACAAGAAAGGTTCACGTTGTGACCTATACAGACGGGTTCACATTGTGACCTATACACGCAGGTTCACATTGTGGCATTATACACGTACACCAATTGGGGATAAGAGGCGTTGGCTGGGCAACAGGATGTGTACATGAGTAAGTGTGGAGTAAAAACCTGACCAGCCAGGCATTTCCCACAGAAACAGCCGATGGACAAAAGAACACTCCGGCGATTGGATGGATAAAAGGAGGATCAAGTGTAAACGATGAAATGGAATAAAAAAATTATAAGAATGGCGTACATAATAATATTGGATGTCGAAGAAAGCTTACACGATTGTCGGTCGCTGTGATGATGTCACGTGACCTCGCCACAGATGAAATAACAAGTAACACGAGCATTACATGATCTGAGGGTATGTTTGATTTAAGGATATAAATTATATAATTTTACAACGGTTCTCCAACGGTTGATAAGGTGTTAGTAAAATGCGTATTCTTCCTTGAAATATTAAATAAATCGTTTCTTGGTGGACATTTTGTTCGATTTTGTGTAGACCCAAACGGCAGTAGTGCGCATGTGTAACTAAAAATGACAGCAGTTGGTATGTGTAAATAAAAATGACAACCTTAGACGTGTGTAAGTACAACTGACAGCAGTGGCATTGTGTAAGGGAATTAAATTGTGGTTAAGGAAACAAAATTTGATCTTAGCGTGTCATTATTTTGTGGTTGTTGTTATTGATATTTGCATGCCCCTCCCCGTACCACCCCCACCCCCTCCCCCAATGCTGCTCATTGCCAGGCTACTTGGCCTTAATATAGCTAATAGGTGTCATGCTGTACTCACCTTTCAGTGTTGATATACTTTTGTTCCGACATTTCCTTAATTTCAAAAAGCACCAACCTTGGATCGATGCGATCACCCAAAATGTTAATCCGATATTGTTTTAATAATTGAGTGTTCTGCTCTTCCCTGACAGGTCAGTTAAAGTCTCTGTCGTGTGGTGTAAACTTAACCAACAGTAGCTATAAGAACACCAGGTCATTGGGATAACTCAACCAAAAGTTACTATAAGAACTCCAGTTCATCAGGATAAATCAACCAACAGTAGCTACAAGAACTCCAGTTCATCAGGATAAATCAACCAATAGTAGCTATAACAACACCAGGTCATTGGGATAACTCAACCAAAAGTTACTATAAGAACTCCAGTTCATCATGATAACTTAACCAACAGTAGCTACAAGAACTCCAGTTCGTCGGGATAGATCAACCAACAGTAAATGTAAGAACTCCAGCTCATGAGTATAGCTGTTACACACTCGGCCAGCATCAACTGTAGCATCTTTAGCTAATAAAGATAACAATACACTCAGCCCACAATAGCTATAACATTTTTTAACTCATAACGACAGCACAGTCTCACACACAATTAACATGACTGAACGCTATAACATAGTCGTTCTTCTAGAACTATTTACAAAGCACAGGTTGTCACGTAAATACCTTTCTTTTGAATCAACATTCAAATTTGTCAAGTTACTGAACTGAGTTCCAATTACTTTTTAAAAAAAAATATTTTAACAAGTGTTTTATTTTAATTGGGTTGAACAGGGCGTCTACAAAATTCACGAGAGAGTCTCAGCGAATCTCTACTTCCATCAAAGCTGTGTGTCTCTCAGAAGTACCTTTAAATGCTCACACATCTGAAGGATTTTGCGTGGTCCAGTCCCACCCCCACCACCACCACCACCACCACCGACCACCACCACCGACCACCACTCAAAGCACGGTGCTAACATAAGAGGCACCTCATAAACCTACATCCAGAGGGTTTTTTTTTAAGCTTTGGGTTGCGCCACAGTTATCACAAGTGCAGACACAGTGCCTCATTGTGTTCAACCCGTTGGTTAGAGGCAGTAAAGCCAACTTTGAACTTCCTAATCTCTCTGAACACACTTAGGAGGGAGGGGGAGGGGGAGGGGGAGGGCGAGGGGATGAGGGAGAGACACTGAATTGCATTTTCAAGTCAGTCTTCATCACACGAAAGAAAAGAAGTTAAAAAAAAAAATTCCTCTAAATTCATTCTAAAGTTATGTAACCGTTAGTGCATTTTCACTCTCAGCAAACGACGTCTCCCTAACGTCATATAAAAAAAAAAGACAACCTCTCCGTGTGATTCTTTTAATCTCACTCTAAAGTTCGGAATGTCTATATCTATCAATAATCATTCAAGGAATAGGGATTATAAGAGCAGAGAACACATTAACCGCTTGCTTTATACTAAAAATGTATTGATTTTTTTTTTCTTCTTTCTAAAATTCAAGAACATTTTTCTTTTATTTAACAAGTCAAAAGTTTCTTATCAAAGTTGTGCAGTTCGCAGTTGCAATTCAATGAATACATTAAACGAAAAATGTTTCTTTCCGAATTGTAAAATGTATTTTTACTTTTTTTGTAACGGATGTTAGAGGCAGTTAAACAATTTGTAAGATTTGCGAGACTATTAGGTGGTGCCGAGGGTAGAATAGGTTGGGAACCCCTGCTTCAGGCTGACCATTTCGAATTGATAACTAGTGAATGTTTAGCGAAGGAGTGTAAACATATTTAGCGTGTACTGATAAGCGTGGGAGTTGAGGTGGGGGGGGGTTTATATGACGTAAACATTTTGCCTTTTTAAATAGAACAACACTGTATTAAATAGAACAGCAACAACACTCTGTATTAAATAGAACAGCAACAACACTCTGTATTAAATAGAACAGCAACAACACTCTGTATTAAATAGAACAGCAACAACACTCTGTATTAAACAGTACAGCAACAACACTCTGTATTAAATAGAACAGCAACAACACTCTGTATTAAATAGAACAGCAACAACACTCTGTATTAAATAGAACAGCAAAAACACTCTGTATTAAATAGAACAGCAAAAACACTCTGTATTAAATAGAACAGCAACAACACTCTGTATTAAATAGAACAGCAACAACACTCTGTATTAAATAGAACAGCAACAACACTCTGTATTAAATCGAGCAGCAAGAACACTCTGATATTAAATTGAACAGCAACAACACTCTGTATTAAATAGAACAGCAACAACACTCTGTATTAAATAGAACAGCAACAACACTCTGTATTAAATAGAACCGCAACAACACTCTGTATTAAATAGAACAGCAAAAACACTCTGTATTAAATAGAACAGCAAAAACACTCTGTATTAAATAGAACAGCACAACACTCTGTATTAAATAGAACAGCAACAACACTCTGTATTAAATAGAACAGCAACAACACTCTGATATTAAATAGAACAGCAACAACACTCTGTATTAAATAGAACAGCAACAACATTCTGATATTAAATAGAACAGCAACAACACTCTGTATTAAATAGAACAGCAACAACACTCTGTATTAAATAGAACAGCAACAACACTCTGTATTAAATAGAACAGCAACAACACTCTGTATAAAATAGAACAGCAACAACACTCTGTATTAAATAGAACAGCAACAACACTCTGTATTAAATAGAACAGCAAAAACACTCTGTATTAAATAGAACAGCAACAACACTCTGTATTAAATAGAACAGCAACAACACTCTGTATTAAATAGAACAGCAACAACACTCTGTATTAAATAGAACAGCAACAACACTCTGTATTAAATAGAACAGCAACAACACTCTGTATTAAATCGAGCAGCAACAACACTCTGATATTAAATAGAACAGCAACAACACTCTGTATTAAATAGAACAGCAACAACACTCTGTATTAAATAGAACAGCAACAACACTCTGTATTAAATAGAACAGCAACAACACTATGTATTAAATAGAACAGCAAAAACACTCTGTATTAAATAGAACAGCAAAAACACTCTGTATTAAATAGAACAGCAACAACACTCTGTATTAAATAGAACAGCAACAACACTCTGTATTAAATAGAACAGCAACAACACTCTGATATTAAATAGAACAACAACAACACTCTGTATTAAATAGAACAGCAACAACACTCTGATATTAAATAGAGCAGCAACAACAATCTGATATTGTTAAGAACAGCAACAACCCTCTGATATTAAATAGAGCAGCAAAAACACTCTGATATTAAATCGAGCAGCAAAACAATCTGATATTGTTAAGAACAGCAACAACCCTCTGATATTAAATAGAGCAGCAAAAACCCTCTGATATTAAATAGAGCAGCAACAACAATCTGATATTGTTAAGAACAGCAACAACCCTCTGATATTAAATAGAACAGCAACAACACTCTGTATTAAATAGAACAGTAACAACACTCTGTATTAAATAGAACAACAACAACACTCTGTATTAAATAGAACAGCAACAACACTCTGTATTAAATAGAACAGCAACAACACTCTGATATTAAATCGAGCAGCAACAACAATCTGATATTGTTAAGAACAGCAACAACACTCTGATATTAAATAGAGCAGCAAAAACACTCTGATATTAAATAGAGCAGCAACAACAATCTGATATTGTTAAGAACAGCAACAACACTCTGTATTAAATAGAACAGCAACAACACTCTGTATTAAATAGAACAGCAACAACACTCTGATATTAAATCGAGCAGCAACAACAATCTGATATTGTTAAGAACAGCAACAACACTCTGATATTAAATAGAGCAGCAAAAACACTCGGATATTAAATAGAGCAGCAACAACAATCTGATATTGTTAAGAACAGCAACAACACTCTGTATTAAATAGAACAGCAACAACACTCTGATATTAAATCGAGCAGCAACAACAATCTGATATTGTTAATAACAGCAACAACCCTCTGATATTAAATAGAGCAGCAAAAACACTCTGATATTAAATCGAGCAGCAACAACAATCTGATATTGTTAAGAACAGCAACAACCCTCTGATATTAAATAGAGCAGCAAAAACATTCTGATATTAAATAGAGCAGCAACAACAATCTGATATTGTTAAGAACAGCAACAACCCTCTGATATTAAATAGAGCAGCAAAAACACTCTGATATTAAATAGAGCAGCAACAACAATCTGATATTGTTAAGAACAGCAACAACACTCTGAT
>CAXITT010001166.1:7369-50701 GCA_964033795.1 Lymnaea stagnalis | reverse complement strand
CACTTATGACAGATACACTTGTTTGTAGTACACTTATGACAGATACACTTGTTTGTAGTACACTTATGACAGATACACTTGTTTGTAGTACACTTATGACAGATACACTTGTTTGTAGTACACTTATGACAGATACACTTGTTTGTAGTACACTTATGACAGATACACTTGTTTGTAGTACACTTATGACAGATAAACTTATTGGTAGTACACTTATGGCAGATAAACTTATTGGTAGTACACTTATGGCAGATACATTTGTTGGTAGTGAACCATGACTGATAAACTTGTTGGTAGTACATTTATGACAGATAAACTTGTTTGCCAATCCACTTATGAAAGATAAACTTGTTGGTAGTAAACCCATGACAGATAAACTTATTGGTAGTACACCTATGACAGATAAACTTGCTTATCGTCCATTTCCTCTGCTCTCTACGGTTCCTTTGTTGTTCCTCACGTGTTCGTGACATGTTCCCCCCTAGTGTTCCAGTCATGCTTCTCTCGTGTTCCAATCATGTTCCTCCCGTGTTCCTCTCATGTTCCAACCCATGTCCCTTAACACACCCCTCCCATGTTCCTAGCATGACCCTCACCCGGTCTGAGATGTCCCTAATGTTCCTACATGTTGTTTCCGTGTTCCTATCATGTTACCTCGTGCTCCTATCATGTTACCTCGTGCTCCTATCATGCTACCTCGTGCTCCTATCATGTTATCTCGTGTTCCTATCATGTTACCTCGTGTTCCTATCATGTAACCTCGTGTTCCTATCATGTTACCTCGTGTAACTATCATGTTACCTCGTGTTCCTATCATGTTACCTCGTGTTCCTATCATGTTACCTCGTGTTCCTATCATGTTATCTCGTGTTCCTATCATGTTACCTCGTGTTCCTATCATGTTACCTCGTGTTCCTATCATGTTACCTCGTGTTCCTATCATGTTACCTCGTGTTCCTAATCACGTTACCTCGTGTTCCTAACATAGTGTCCTCATGTTACTGTCAAGTTCCGTTTGTGTTCTGCCAGTGCTTCTGATCAATGCACTCAACTGAAATGCTGTCATTCTTTGCCTAATTATAAGTGGATCAAGCTGTCATGGGTTAATCAGGGCCTCTGGTCTAGACTCTAAAGTGATGGCGTCCGGTTTGCAGCAAGTACTCTTAGGCCAAATGACCATGTTAGGCAAAACAATGTGACACACTTGCCTTTTGTTGTTTTTTTTTAATGCAATACATTTAAACTTGTACAATTCACAGTTTATGATTTTTTTTAAAATACATAAACACCCGATGGCGCGCTTGGGAAAAATGTCGGCGACATCTACATTTATTTTTTTTTTAACTTTTTTTTTTTTGTAATCCTTTACGTCAACTTTGCTTTTGTTCGTGTGTTTCTAGCTGGCAAAATCTTTGAATGGCTAGGTGACCCACTTCCCGTCCACCTATGGAGCTGAAACTTGGCACATAGGTTCGTTGCCGATGACAACACATTCTGTCGAATTTTTATCGCCACCCATAACCCAACGCCAATAAATCAGGTTTTTTTGGTTGTTTTTTTTCTGTTTATCACAGGGAAGATGAAGCAAATATGACGACACTGATTTCACGTAAGAAAACTTCCGATAACTGCGCTAATTGAGATTCTTTTTTTTTTTTAAATTTTGCAAGAGTTTTTGGTGCGTAATATTTTCTTTTGTTTTTCTGAAATAATTTGCGAAATAAATCTTCGGTTTACAGGCGCGCGGGAGATTAGGCTTTTCAAATAAAATAATACAAAATGCATATAAATGATTTATACGACAAAACATTGTTTATTAGTTTAAATTGGTAAGTCTAAATACGTTTCAGGATGGTCCTAATGGTCAGCAAACGTCGGTGATATTAAAATCTACATCATGGGGAAAGGTGTACACACAGAATTTTATCTGATTAAAACAGGAGCGACTCGGGGATATTTAGTATCGGAGTTGTCGGAAAAGGAGAAGTTACCAGACGACCATCCAATGTTCACGCCAGGCAGACAAACGGTTATTAGTTGAGCGTTACATTTTTCTTGGCAGTATCTCCGCCTCACTTCATTCGCTTTATCTCTTTATCTCTTTATCTCTTTACCTCTTTACCTCTTTACCTCTCTACCTCTCTACCTCTTTATCTCTCTACCTCTCTACCTCTTTATCTCTTTATCTCTTTATCTCTTTATCTCTTTATCTCTTTATCTCTTTATCTCTTTCCCCCTCATTCGCATTATGCCGACCCTCCTTTCTTTTAAGAAATTAGACAATTCGTCCTCCACAAATCTCGAGTGTGATTTGAGATATTGTCTATAGAAGAAACTACAGGGAGTGGATTTAGAGAACGCCGAGAAAACCAAACAGTGTTATTACCTAATCAGGGCGAAGGCTAAAGAGCGAGAGGGAATGGCAGAGGGAGACAAGACAAGTATAGAAAGAGTTAAACACACATACAGAGAGAGAGAGAGACAGCGAGAAAGAAAGAAAGAAAGAAAGAAAGAAAGAAAGAAAGAAAGAAAGAAAGAAAGAAAGAAAGAAAGAAAGAAAGAAAGAAAGAGGGAAAGAAGGAAAGAGGGAAAGAGGGAAAGAGGAAGAGGGAAAGAGAGAGCGAGAGAGAGAGGTAGGGAAAGAGAGGAGAGAGAGATGGGATGAAAGAGAGAGAAAGGGAAAGAGAGACAGAGAGACAAAGAAAGACGGAGGGGTAACGAGAGAAAGAGAGAGAAAGGGAGAGGAAGAGACGCGGGGGATTGAATGGAGGGCTTTTAGGGAATATGTGAAAGAAAGTACGGCCAAACTGATAAAGGGACCCAACAAAAGAACATAATTTGGTGGGGGTGGGGGGCTTTTAGGAAAGTCAGATTCGTGTTAAGAGAGGAAGAAACACTGACAGAGTGAAATGCGCAGGAGAGAGAATGAGAGATAGGAAAAGGGTGAGGTGGTGAATGTGTAAAACCAAATTAAGTCCTGCCAGTATTTTGAGATGCTCTGACATAAAAGATCTAGCGGTGGGGCATTGTAGCAACCAAGGTATGATAGAATTTTCTTTTACTTCTAGTGGATAGGAATTCGTAGAGGAAGTAGAGCTTTTACGTAGCTGTCCGATGGCATTGGTGTCTAACATGTAAATAAATGTATCGCTTGGCTAATAGAGTGTAGTTATTATTACGAATTCCTTTTGAATTTTCGGTCAATACTCCTTATTTGTTTAGAAGTAATTGTAGGGTTTTGTTATTTTTTGAGACTTGAGACAGGCATTTTATTTGTGAGATCTCAGGCGGCCATTTTATTTGTGCGACTTGAGACAGCCATTTTATCTGTGAGACTTGAGACAGCCATTTTATTTGTGATATTTCAGACAGCCATTGTATTGGTTAACTCTGGTCACGTGCGATATGCCACAGGAGATAGTCAAGAGAGCGTCACTCAGTGAAATAATTTCGTCTCAGGTCACCCACCTTTTTTGTACCAGCGATGACTGTTGGCTCGTCATAAAATGTACTACAACTGTATTGTGTGTGTGTGGGGGTGGGGGGTGGGGTGGGGGGAGAGAGTTTACGTTCATTATTTAAATTTCTTTTAAAAAACACCTAAGAAAACGAAGGACAACTCTTTAAGTCTTTAAGTCTTCTCTAGGTTAGAGCGAATTTAATTTCAGTAGTCCTAAACAAATCACGCCGAAAGTCCTCTCCACGATTAGAGGACTTATCTTGGTTAGGATCGATACCGATATCTGGATGTCGATAATTGGCATCCATCAAGCAATCAAAAGTGCTGGAGTTTCATGACCCCGGTCAATTTCTTTACAATCAAGATAACGTGATAAGTCGACAGCCAGGCGACTGCCCGCACACAAGGCAAATAGAAAGTGCGGTAGTCCGTCAGTGCCTGAAGTGGCATTTCAAGAAGACTGTGTTGTTTTTGCTGTTCGATAGTGAGGCAACAGTGAGGCGGTAGTGGGGCCGTAGTGAAGCCAAAGTGAGGCTGTAGTGAGGCTGTAGTGGGGCCGTAGTGAGGTGTTCAATATACATATATAGGACATGATAAAAACGTTTCCACCCTTGTAAACGAATCTTGTAAATTTATTTTTTTTTTAATGGGCTATACAGGAAGAATAGACATATATTCTCAAACGCTATATTAGGTGCAAGGGGCACCCAACCCGGGTGCCATCTTCAGAGGGTGCCAAAATCGTCATGTTTCATGTAAAATATGTGTATTACTATGTACTTTTTGGGAAGAGGGCACCTAAACTCAGGCTTTGCCCCGGGTGAAGACTTTGCTCGACAGGGGCCCTGATAAGTTGTTTCAACCCGACCCGTTCTATTCTGGGCCACGTACGAGACGAACTTCATGGAAACCCAACATGGAGGACACAAAGAACTCCCACTTCCGGTCACTTGATGATACCCCCCCCCTAGGGTTGATGTCAAAAGTGGGCGTCTGTTCACACCATTTGTATGTATGCAGTGGCAAACGTCGTGGGGGGCGGGGGAGAGAGAGACCGAGAGTTTGGTTTCAACGAAGCTGTCAGTAAAGGTCAGGAAACCTACCGCAGGGGTTGCTTTATAACTTTGAGACATTTTAAAATTCCGAATAATTTGGTAACTACATTCATATAGATCAATTACGTAGCTACATGCATATAGATCATTTGGTAACTAAATTCACATAGATCATTTGGTAATTGCATTCATATAGATCATTTGGTAACTACATTCGTATATATTTTGGTAACTGCATTCACAAGGATCATTTGGTAACTACACGTATATAGATCATCTGGTAAATATATTCTTATAGATCATTATGTAACTACAGTCATATAACTTTTGGTAACTACATTCATAAAGATCATTTGATAACTACATTCATATAGATCAGGCCTGCACAACATACGGCCCGCGGGTCGCATGTGGCCCGCCAGCACCCACTTTGTGGCTGGCGAGGTAACGAAAAACTCTTTATTCTTATTATTTTCGTAATAGCTCGCCCCCTGACATGTATTCTTTTGGCCCATGCAAGTCCTGTCCTATTTTCTTTTGGCCCGCACAAGTTTTTCAAAATGCATTACGGCCCGCCTTACATTTTGAGTTGTGCAGGCCTGATATAGATCATACTACATTCATAACTCATTTGGTAACTACATTCCTACAGAGCATTTGGTAACTACATTCATTTAGATAATTTGGTTCCTTAATTCTCGCAGAGCTGTAACTTTGACAATCAAGTTTCAGCAGTTTACTATAGCATTATGCTTTGTATCAAAGGTAGCCATGTCCTTTTGACAAGAGGAAGAGGGCCGTGCAATGGGGAGAAAGGGAGGCGGTGGGATAAAAGGTGCACAAATCTTAGGCGCCATCTTAAGAGGGGCAAACAAATCGTCAATTTTCATGACAAAAAAAGTATGCAGAAATGTATACATTTTTGGGAAGAGGGTGACTCAAATCTGGGAAGAGGGCAACTAAATTCTGGGAAGAGTGCGACTAAATTCTGGGAAGAGGACGACTAAATTCTGGGAAGAGGACGACTAAATTCTGGGAAGAGGACGACTAAATTCTGGGAAGAGGACGACTAAATTCTAGGAAGAGGACGACTAAATTCTGGGAAGATGGCGACTAAATTTTGGGAAGAGGGCTACTAAATTTTGGGAAGAGGACGACTAAATTTTGGGAAGAGGGTGAGACTAAATTCTGAGAAGAGGGCAACTAAATTTTGGGAAGAGGGCGATACTGAATTCTGGGAAAAGGGCGACTAAATTCTGGGAAGAGGGCAGCTAAATACTGGAGTGAGGGCGACTAAATACTGGGAAGAGGGCGACTAAATTCTAGGAAGATTGCAACTAATTTTTGGGAAGATGGCGACTAAATTCTGGGATGATGGTGACTAAATTTTGGGAAGATGGCGAGACTAAATTCTAAGAAGAGGGTGACTAAATTCTGGGAAGATGGCGACTATTTTCTGAGGTGAGGGTGACTAAATTCTAGGAAGATTGCAACACAAATTTTTGGAAGATTGCGACTAAATTTTGGGAAGAGGAGGACTAAATTCTGGGAAGATGGCGAGACTAAATTCTGGGAAGAGGGCGACTAAATTCTGGGGTGAGGGTGACTAAATTCTGGGAAGATTGCGACTGAATTTTGGGAAGATTGCGAATAAATTTTGGGAAGAGGAGGACTAAATTCTGGGAAGAGGGCGACTAAATTCTGGGAAGATGGCGACTATTTTCTGGGGTGAGGGTGACTAAATTCTAGGAAGATTGCGACAAAAATTTTTGGAAGATTGCGACTAAATTTTGGGAAGAGGAGGACTAAATTCTGGGAAGATTGGCGAGACTAAATACTGGGGTGAGGGTGACTAAATTCTGGGGTGAGGGCGACAAATCTCTGGGAAGATTGCGACTGAATTTTGGGAAGATTGCGACTAAATTTTGGGAAGAGGAGGACTCAATTCTAGGAAGAGGGCGAGACTAAATTCTAGGAAGATAGCAAATAAATTCTGGTAAGAGGGTGACTAAATTCTGGGAAGAGGGCGACTAAATTCTGGGAAGAGGGCGACTAAATTCTGGGAAGATGGTGACTAAATTCTGGGAAGAGGGCGATTAATTTCTGGAAAGAGGGCGACTAAATTCTGGGAAGAGGGAGACTAAATTTGGGCGTTGCCACGTGAGCAGACTTTCCTCGTCACGGCTCAGTTTCTGACTTTTAAGCCAGCTATTACTGTGCCTTCTCATCGTCCACTGAACAATGGTGAGAAAACAGGCTGGGAGGGGCGGGATCAACGCATGATTTAGCAATGCTTTTATTTTCTTAAAAAGAATGATGGAAAAACATTTTAAGTAGCTGCTTACAACGTAGTGACGTCATTTAAGGTAACTGCCTGCCCCACCCCACTACTCCCACCAACCGGCAACAACAATACACCCCACCACTACCACCACCACTAATCGAAAAGCGCCATCCCAATACCACCACCACCAATAGCAACTCTCACCCCACCACTACCACTAGTTCTACCAACCACCAAACAACCCCCCCCCCACACAGATTTATATATAGATAGATAGATTAGGTAGATTAGATAGATTAGGTAGATTAGATAGATTAGATAGATTGGATGGATGGATGGATGGATGATGGATGGATGATGGATGGATGATGGATGGTTGATGGATGGTTGATGGATGGATGATGGGTGGATGATGGATGGATGATGTATGGATGATGGATGGATGATGGATGGATGATGGATGGATGATGGATGGATGATGGATGGATGATGGATGGATGATGGATGGATGATGGATGGAGGATAGATGGATGATGGATGGATGGATGATGGATGGATGATGGATGGATGATGGATGGAGGGATGAATGGATGGATGGATGGATGGATTGATTGATTGATTACTATTATATTTCTATTTCATCTTGTCCGAATATATCTGGCTGTTTGCTGGGATTACAATGACCTCCCCGGGAGACAATCCTTATGACCGCCATCACCACGTGACTTCCGTTATCCCCCAGATAATCCACGGGCACTGGGCGGTGGGCCCCGTGCTGTTAAATCCGCCTTATCCCCACATCACGTGATGTGTGGCCCATCTGATAAGGGGAGTTATGACCCAGCGATGATGTGGTGCCACGTGTCTTGAATACTCCCCATAAGCCGATATTAAGTAACCCGACTTGTCCAACATTCGTGTTACATTCTTAGCTGTTAATGTGCCCAGCTGTTAAACAAGACTCATTATGTGTTCGGACCAAGATATTTGCCGCACCCCCCCCTCCCCCACTACTTATATCTGCATGATAAAAAAACTCTGTAGTTGTCCGAAAATGCCCCCCCCCCCTTTTCAGTATATTAAAAGAAAAGTGGCACACGACGCGGAAAGCACCCTGTGCTTCGCCTGCTGATAGAATAGTCAACATAGATGTCCTCAGCTGATAAAATTACAAATATCCAACCCCAGATGATAAAATGACAGATATACAAAGGGGCGTCATTTCATGGATTTTCAGGGTGGTGGGGGGTGGGCAAAACCAAAACTTGGTAGACTTGTTAAGTTTTCTATTTTTGGAGGTGCCACAGTAGATAGCAAGTTAAATAAAACCTGCGGGGGGGGGGGGGGGGGGGGGCAAAGGCCCCACCCTGCCCTACCCAAATGACGTCTCTGTAGATACATGCCAAGCTCATAAAATGAGACATACATGCCTGGCTGATAAAATGACATAACATTAAATGCCCAGCTGATAAATAACATAATGACATGCTTGCCCAGCTTTTAAAATGTCATTACATACATGCCCAGGTGATAAATGACATAATAACATGCTTGCCAAGCTGATAAAATGACATAACGTACGTTCAGGCTGATAACATGACACATATACAATGACATGCCTAGAGGTTAATGCAAATGAAGTTCTTATCAACATGTTTATAATACGAAGCAGATTAAAATAAAGTCAGACATTTGAGCAGCTTACCCTAGACATTGGTTGTATAACAAAAGAAAAACTGAAAGCAATAACCACCACATAAATGTATATCTGTTCGTATGCTGATCTTTTCTTATGTTGATCTCTTCGTATAGAGATTGTTATGTAGAGCTTGTTTACAACACTTTCCTCGTGCGTGCACTCTGGTTGACCCCACGTGAGACACTACGTTCATAGATGGGCGTGGCTTAGTCTTTTGATCGGTCGTGTTTCTTGCCGACAGCAACTAAAAATAATAAATTTGATCTCAGTGGTGTTTTGTCGAATGTTCGCGACAGTAAAGGCGTTTCTTGATGCGTCGGTAGACCCACAATATAAATAAAGGGTTTCGGAGATTGAGAGAGAGATTCAGACGGAGATTGAGATAGACGGAGATAGATATTATTAACTTTACGAGACAATTGTATTATTCTTTGTGGGATCATATGTGTTTAATCGCATTCATCATTCATCATTATTAATTGGCACATTGTACTAACTGTGTTAACTGTGTACCTGTACAAGATCTACCATACTGTAAGTTGATGATTTGTAATTATATTTCTTTTGTTTTGTAATCGTATTGTTACTAAATTAAATTTTTTTTTTATTGTAATTGGCAACTGTTTTGGGTGTCGTAATTTTGTTATTGTATTTCTCTATGGTATCGTCCTTTGTTAGGCAACTGTTTCAACGAGCCATAAAACTTAAAACAAGAGATTAATTTCTCACAAGGGAAGCCAGTGCTTAACAAGATCCTTTCGTATGATGATCTTCTGGTATGATGATCTTTACGTCTGTTTGTGCCATCAATTGTTTTTCCTGCTTGTCCAGAATCAATTTTCCAATTGAAATGCATTCTTGGTTTTGTTCCTCTTCCAATCAGATTAGTTCCGTTTCCTTAAGAAGAAAGCTTTAATTAGCAAGAAGTTTTATTTGTTTCAGTGGCTGTTTCAATGTTTCTTTTTAATTATTCAATAGTTTATTTGTTTTTTTTCAGAGCCTAGAGTTTATCTCAAAATAATTCATGTTTGAAACAAACATATTTTATTTTATTTCGTGACTACACACTTTCATTAATATTTGTGTTCAGTGGTTAAAGCTTGATAATATGTTTGTGCATTCATTTCGTTTAGTTATAATTTATTTGTTTTTAAAAAATATTTTTACCGCATGGATTTTGATTGATACCAAAGAGATTTTCAATTAGGTTTATTTTATGTTTAAATAAACAACCACTGAAAACATATTTTATCATATAAATTCTTTAAGAAATGTGATCTCCAGTAGTGGGGCTGAAAAAAATGTACTTCCCCTAAATTTTTAGAAGAAACAAAAAAAAAAAAAAAACGCACTTGCTATTAAAAAAAAAATAGAATCTCCTTTAGCGCAGTTAAAGAAATCAGTGCCATCCAAATCCTTTCATCTTCCCATTGAAAAACAGGATTGGGATTGAAGCTGCAAATTTGAATTGGATTGTCATGGGCAAACAGTCGATGTGCGATGTTTCAGCTCGGATTGTTGACGGGAAGTGGGTCTATAGGTCGTCCGAAGATTTTTGCCAGCCACCACTTACAAAAGCGAATTTACTAATGGAGGTTTCTAAAAAAAAAAAAAAAGTGTAACTGCAGTTTTCAGTGGATTTCGACCAGCAATTTGCTATATCCGATATCTTGTGGACCATCTCATGCTGCGGATCAAAAGACAAACGACACGTGAAGATGGAGGTTACGCAACAACTGAGGGAACCACGAATGTTGTGTTGTATCACGGCATTACTGGTGACGCGGAATCTAAATCATCGGGGTTAAGAAGATATTTATTAAAGTAGGTGTGAAACTTTTCTCAGTGATAGCACGTCTGGCAGTCCTTCATCAGGTCTGACAAACAGAAGATAGAGCGACTTTAAATAACTCTCCGTTAGATACCGTACCTTGTACTCAAGTAAGAGAGAACTTACTAAAAAAAACGCATACCATTTTTAAAAAAAAATCTCAATGTTAAGATATTATTATGTTTAGTTAACTTTCCACGAAACAGTTCTTTCCAACATTTCTGCTTTGGTTCAAAACGTAGAGTTGCCTCTGTTAGAGGCAGCTGTAACAATCACATCAGGATGAACCCTGTAAAGAAATAGTGTAGCAGCGAGATGAAGGATCCATCTGAAAAAAAGCATTGCTTTACTCACCCGTCCCCTTATTTCCAACATTACTTTTGTAAGTAGCTAGCATAAATTTTATTTTGGGCTTTTATGTTAAATTTAGCCGACCACTTGGAGACCCATTCCCACGGTTGGTAACCAGGCCGAAGCCTTTTATTCATAGGGACAAAGGGGTCATATGGGCCTCAAAATGACGCAGTGACCTCCAACCGTATCGAGTGTCGTCGCTGACCAATGACAGGCCCAAAATCGATGCTATCTTAGAGTCCAATCTCAACTTTAAACAAGGGTGAAAAGCTTTTAAGTTTAATTGACTTACTAATTATTGTTTCAAACTCTATAAACTAGATTTACTTTATTATTTTACACCACGGTCTGATCTACAGGCTGCCAGACGACCTACAGTATGCCAGACGACATACAGGTTGCCAGACGACATACAGGTTGCCAGACGACCTACGGGTTGCCAGACGACCTACAGGTTGCCAGACGACCTACGGGTTGCCAGACGACCTACGGGTTGCCAGACGACCTACAGGTTGCCAGACGACCTACAGGTTGCCAGACGATCAACGGGCTGCAAGACAACTTACAGGTTGCCAGACGACTTACAGGTTGCAAGACGACCTACAGGTTGCCAGACGACCTACAGGCTGCAAGACGACCTACTTGTTGCCATACGACCTACGGGTTGCCAGACGTCCTACGGCTGCTTGACGACCTGCAGACGTCCTACGGGCTGCTAGACGACCTGCAGGTTGCCAGACAACATACAGGCTGCCAAGCAACCAACAGGTTGCCAGACAACAAACAGGATGTAAATACGTGCATTGCTGGTGTGACCGGACACGAAGAGTGGAGCTGTTTAAAAAAAAAAATCAGTCAAGGGATACAACTGCATTTAAAATTATTTGATAACAGACATTTTGTGATTACTCTTCTTGGATTTTAGACTACTTTAACTTTTCTTTATTAAAATAAAATAAATTAACTTTTTTGGAAAAAAAGGAGATTTAAAATGTTTGCATCTTGATTCATATCCTTATTATGACATACATTCCCTGTAGTTTCATTTATTTGTATACGAATTTTATGATGGGGACTCAATCATTTTTTTAGTAAGTTAAAAACAAAAACAAAACCTATAAAATTTCTAATGATTACTGTAAACGACAAGGGAAACACTACCACCCCCTCGCCCTCCCACTATATGTACACATGGAATCTTTCCATCTTCGCGAGACGATAGGACAGCTATGGACGCTTCATCAAATGTCTTACTAGACCGATCCTGGAATGGCAGTCTCAGCTGCATTTCTCGTAGGAGAATCTGGGCTCCTGTTTAAATTTGGACTGTAATTCGTTTGTTTTTTTTTTGCTTTGGTTTCAAGGGCTTCGTTTCGCGCGCAATCTGCCTTTTTGACGTCTTCACACACTGCTATTTGCCAGCTGGAACGGTGCTCAGCGATGATCTCTCATTCTTTTATTTCTGTGGTTGCCTTAGGCAAACGTCCAGAAATCGTAGCCGCGGACCTCCCAGTAAGTCTTGCCCCGTTCTTCAATCTCTCCATGAAGCAGACCCTTTGGGATACGACCTTCCTCGATTCTCCTTTTATGACCTAACCCGCGGAGACGTCTCTTGCTAAGAGCAGAGAATATGCTACACATATATACTTTATATTGTATACATGCACCACCTGTATTTCATAAAATTTTTAAGTCCCACTAATTAACGTATATATCCAACCCCCGTAAAACATACACAACCTCAGTGAAGGGGCTGCAGATGTACGTAGTGACACCACCGAAACAAATATAGAATATATTTGCTTTCACATGTACACAATCGTGAGCTTAGTGGCCCTTCATTACGATGAGTACATGCCCCTGAGCCCAATAAAGATGTATTGACGCCACTGAACCCAGTCAAGATGCGTTGACGCCCCCCCCCCCAAGGCAAATGAAGACGTGCGAACAACAGCCTCGCTTACCAACGGCCATTGAGATCACGTGACTTTATCCACAATGCTTTGCGCTGGCTAAGTTCTAGTAACATTTCCAGTGTAACATTTCCATTGTAAAATTTCCAGTTTATCATTTCTAATGTAACATTTCCAGTTTAACATTTCTAGTGTAACATTTCCAGTGTAATATTTCTATTGTAACATTTCTAGTTCAACATTTCTATTGTAAGATTCCCAGTTTGATATTTCTAGTGCAATATTTCCAGTGCAACATTTCTATTGTAACATTTCTAGTGAAACATTCCTATTGTAACATTTCTAGTGTAATATGTTTCTTGTTAACATTTTTTCTTTAACGAACAAGGCATTCATGTTCGCAAGGGAAATTTAAAACGAAAAAATCCGTGATGCACTCGCGCGTGAACTTTAGCACTTCCGATCCCGCGTGCTCTCGCGTGCATTCAGACGGAATTAGATTGGACGGGGGGACAAAGAGAAACGCGGAGAGAAACGGGGCATTAGTTTATCCCATAATGGCACTCAATCAATTGAATTAAACCCTTCCTTGTGACCTGTTTCATTCAACAATGAACGCTGTCATTGCGATCTAGATCACTGGTCGGCAAATAGTGGCGTGCGAGCTGCATGCGGCTCTTCATCGACCTGAGTGCGGCTCGGCAAGTCGGCCAAAAAAAAAAAAGGTTTGAGTCCGAAAAAACATGGTTCTTGACGGGTTCTAGAAAAGAAACTTGAGCTCTCAATTTTTTATTTTTTTTTTAAATCGTCCTGCTGCTGATTTTTTTGGCTCTTTTGACGAATGAGTTTGGCGGCCTCTGGTCTAGATTGATGGCTCTGTCCAGTATGTGCCCCAAAAGAGGTGACGAAGCAACAGTATAAAATCACCCGCCCAACCCCTCCCCAGCCCTTCCAACCACAGGCAGCATCTTTTTGTTTTTGGACCATCTCTTAAACATACTTTATACTAATATCATTTGTTTAATGTTACATTTATAAACTTCACAGGTAAGTTATCTCAGGTGCACTCTTTCTGGTGTTGGGGGGGGGGGGGGGGGGGGCGCGATGTCTGGCGGTAACATTTTATAATCTGGTCCCCCGCTTTGGTGCAAAACAAAAACAGTCTGCCCCCCCCCCCAATCCCGAGTACTACAAACAAAACAAAAATGAAAATCTTGCGTGAAAGAAACATGTAGTGTAGTTCACTTGGACAAGCCGCTTCTTGGAGAAGCGTTGAAGCCAATAAATATTAATGGGCTTATGTTTTCTATAAATCTAATTGTTCGAGTCTATGCTGTTTTTATCTTTTACACGAACTATATCATTGATATCACTTGTACACACGGGACATTCAGTACTCACGGCATAAGTGATATTTGGTAGTCCACACGGGGCATTCAGTACTCACGGCATAAGTGATATTTGGTAGTCCACACGGGGCATTCAGTACCCACGGCATAAGGGATATTTGGTAGTCCACACGGGACATTCAGTACTGACGGCATAAGGGATATTTGGTAGTACACACGGGACATTCAGTACTCACGGCATAAGTGATATTTGCTAGTACAAACGGGACATTCAGTACTCACGGCATAAATGATATTTGCTAGTCCACACGGGACATTCAGTACTCACGGCATAAGGGATATTTGCTAGTACACACGGGACATTCAGTACTCATGGCATAAGTGATATTTGCTAGTACACACGGGACATTGAGTACTCACGGCATAAGGGATATTTGCTAGTACACACGGGACATTCAGTACTCACGGCATAAGGGATATTTGCTAGTACAAACGGGACATTCAGTACTCACGGTCCGGTATAACGTCGCATCCTTTATAAAGAATACCTTTTTCTAAAGAATATATTTCTCAGGTCATAATCAAAATACTACACACCATAAGGTTATTAACTATTCACAGGCGGGCTTTCCTGAGATTATAGGAGAGACCAGGTCATTTAGCTGATAGCTTCTCTATTTTATTGGGTTTTTTTTTTTTAATCATCTTATAAAGTTTAATGGCGGAAATCTATTAATAGAATCCGGGTATTACGGTCTGACCAATTTTATTAAGATATTAATAAATCATCCTGGTGTTCCGTTTGGCCAATCTCTCAATAGCTGTTCGGTACTTCTACGTCAGTGTGAGCCGGTGTAGTGGGCCTTAACCTAGACGAAACCGTGTCTACAACTTTATTGTACCAAAGATTTTACAAATTGATACTACTATATGTATATATATATATATAATATATGGCATCATTTCGTCTTCGCGAGTCGATGGAGTTGCTGTGTAGTTCTACACTTCGTCATATCATATGTGTGGAAATGCATTTTTAGAAGCTATGCTTTACGAAAACATTGTCTAATAATAGTAACATTACGTAAACCGATGTGACGTGTTCCGATCTCAGGAATGACAAACCCTGTAGTGAAGTAGATGCTCTATTTCAAGCATTTCTTCAATTTATAAATGTAGTTTATGTGTTTTAAATAACACCCAATGGATGTTGTATTTTATTGAGGACACATCCGACAATATCTCTAGATCGATACAAATGATATTGCTAGTGGACACAGGGCATTCGGTACTCACTAAATCAATAATCCAGCCGACCAATACCGTCATAGAGATAGGGATTATTATTTTGTCGCGCCACAACTCTTTCCACCACATATATGACGTCCACATACTCGTGGCCCTTGTGCTTTTAGATACACACTGTCAGCTGGTATCGTCCACAGTACCTGCAGTGGTAAAGTCCACAGTATATTCTGGTACAGTCAACAGTATATTAATGGTATCGCTCACAGTATATCAACGGTATCGTCCACAGTGTGTCAATGGTATCGTCCATAGTATATTCTGGTATCGTTAACAGTATATGCGGTATCGTCTACAGTATATTCTGGTATAATTCAAAGTATATTCTAATAAAGTCCAAAGGTAAAGTCCACAGTATATTCTAGTATCGTACACAGTACATGCTGGTACCGTCTACAGTATATCAATTTTATCGTCCACAGTGTATCAATGGTATTGCCCACAGTATATTCTTGTATCGTCCACAGTATATGCTCGTATCGTTCAACGTATATTCTGTTTAAGTACACAGTATATCAATGGTATCGTCCACAGTATGTCAATGGTATCGTCCACAATATATCAATGGTATCGTCCACAGTATATTCTGGTATCGTCCACAGTATATGCTGGTATCGTCCACAGTATATTCTGGTCAAGTACACGGTTTATTCTGGTATAATCCACAGTAGATTCTAATAAAGTCCACAGGTAAAGTCCACAGTATATGCTGGTAAAGTACACAGTATACTCTGGTATAATCCACAGCATATTTTAATAAAGTCCACAGTATATTCTGGTATCGTACACAGTATATGCTGGTATCGTCTACAGCATATCAATGGTATCGTCCACCACATACCCTTGTTTCACAGCAAGACCTCCCCAACCGTGTAACAACAACCCACATTTAGCGCCCCACACGCCCCCCCCCCACCTCAAGGACGTTCCATAAACCATCCATGCAGCATTGATTTCATATTTATTTTCCGTCCTGAATTCCTTTTCTCCCCCCCTTGCCCCCCCCCCCTCCCCCCCCCCCCCCGTGCTCCCACCAACCCCCAACCCCCCCTTACCGTTCTTGTAAGGACGGCTCACTCTTGGCGCGCTATTCTTCTGTGTGGTGAGAGTGCTGGTGACCTTTGACCCGTAGAACATCATAGAAGATGGGGACGTCAGAAAATTCGTGTGTTAAATCACGATGCTTGTTTTGTCGTCTTCTTTGATGCGGTGGTTCTCAGCCTTCCTAATGTCTCGACCCTTTGATACAGCTCCATGTGTTTTGCAACCCCAACCCCAAAAATTATATTCGTTGCTTTTTCATAAATGTGTCGTTTCCGATGGTCTTAGGCGTCCCCTGTGTAAGGGTCGTTCGACCCACTTAGAGGGGTCGCAACCCACAGGCTGAGAACCGCTGATTTTATGTAAAGTGGGGAAATTGCATGTCTCGTAGACTCTTGCACTATATCCAGGACTTGAAATCGTTGCTCTGTTCATTTTTTTTATTAATCTGTATAGGGATATTTCGTTTAAACGAATGTCTTGTATGTCGCTCTTCAGTTGGACAAGCCGCTTCTTATCAATATAGCAAACGGGGCATGAGTTGAATAAAGAAACCAATACAAGCTTTACAAATGTTATTCTTTGGTGGTTCTAGACGTGATGTTCTTACATTATACAATGAAGGTGGTGGGATTTTGTGACGGTGGAAACATACATCAATTTGCATATATCATCAGATTTGTTTTCCTCTACGCCAATGCAGTCGTAGGCTGACTATCTCCACGCCACCAAAAAAAGACAACTTTCATCCCCCACATCCCCCACAGCTCCAACATTTCAGCTTTCTCAACGTTTCTATACTACAATGACCCCCCAATATATATTTAGATCTCTAAATTTTTTTAAAAATCTCCATCATTATCCACTCATACACGAGAGTGTCCTTGCCTAAGTCTTTGTTATCGCCATACTTGTCTTTGTCATACTAATGTAGTTTTTATTTATATAGTTCTTTATGGTGAGACTGTTGATGTGCTATTGTTATAGACGTCTGCGCTGCTCTTGCTGTTGCATTGTTTACTAAAACCAAAGGGAACCTCGACGTGTGGCCTTCCTGGCCATTCATAGAATTCAGTTCCCGTCCATTTATGCTTGGGACAGATCACGTGAACACGATTAATTGCTCAGACATCAGACGTTGGCCGCCCAGCGAGGCAGTGGAGTCCACGTATTTCTTTTTTCTGTAGGGTGAACGGAGCTGTAGGAGAGAGGGCGCTGCAAAGGGGGGAGGGGGGTGGTTACGTCGGTCGATGCTCCATCAGACACCGTGATATGAGGAAGAAATTCCCACAAATTTTAGACAACATAATATAGGATATGCTGAAACGTGCAAGCTGAAAGCTAAAGAAGATACATGGAAATCATGAAAACTAAAGGGGACACAGTAAAATCATGAATTCTCTAGCCAGTGGCATGGTGGTTAGCCTGCCAGGGGCGGGCCAAGATTTTCCCACCAAAATAAAAGCTCTGCCGTTGGCTGAAAATGCCACCCGACTCTGTAAATACATTAAAATATTGTCGCCAGGGGCAGACGGCCCCTGTGTATTCCCCTTCCTACGCCACTGTCTCGAGCTAAACAAGACGCTAAGAAATCATGAAATGCGAAATTTTAAAGAGTTTACTTGCTATGAAAATATGAAAGCTGAAGCTAAACAATAAGTTGAGAAAACATGACAGCTCAAGCCAAAGATTACAATTGAATAGAGACAATAGAAAATCACTTCTTCTTCTATATTTTGAAGGTCCACGATCAACGAATTGGTCATTCTGGCTCCTATTTTTCAGAGGGGTTCGCGATGTTACTGTGGGTGGTTTTCAAGGGGATACTTCACTGGTTTCAAGGGCTACTTAGCAAGGGTTTTATGAACTGGGTTTGGAAGACAGGAGGCAAAGGCTGAAAAATGCGTCAAGTGTAGTCGCCTCAACTGTTGCTTTTGGAAGCTTGTTCCAGTCCCTTGATTGTCTTTAGCAGGAATGAGGAGCTCCTGTACTGAGTCCTTGTTTTTTGTTATCCAAAACTGCCTGTCGTGGCCTCGGCGCTGTCTTGGGGGGAGATGGACGAGTTTCTGTTTCATGCTGGACTTTGAAAACTAGCGACGAGAACGACGGGAAGCCTTTTGCTAATGCCATGTAAACAAGAATTATTGAAAAAACACCTTGTAATAAAGAATGGTGTTGTTTATTTTGTGTGTGTTCTTTTTAATGAATTAAGTTCATAAAGTTGGTCCAACCACAGTTGAAGTTGATGTCTCGTGAAGCCTGAGACGTGACCTTTGCAGTCCTGAGATTGTGCTTTTTTACTGCCAGATGAAGGGTGGTGTTCTCGAGAGATGATCTAGGGGGGTGTTCTGGGGGTTGTTCGGGGGGTGTTCTTGGGGGTGTTCTGGGGGAGTCTTCTAGGGGTGTTCTATGCGGTGTTCTAAGGGGTTTCTGTGGTGGTGTTCTAGGTAGGTGTTCTTGTGTGTTGTTCTATGGTGGTGTTCTAGGGCTGTGGTCTAGGGTGGCGTTATATGGTGGTATTCTAGAGGTATGTTTTAGGGCTTTTATAAGGGGCTGTTCTAGGGGTGTTATATGGGGTGTTATATGGGGTGTTATATGGGGTGTTATATGGGGTGTTATATGGGGTGTTCCAGGCTTTTTAAATGGGGTATTCTAGTGTGGTTTTAAAAATACAGCACCTACTTTTTATAACAATTTTATTCACAAAAAGCAAAGTGCTCGTACGCTTGATATCTCCTTATTATAGTGCCATATATCTCCTTATTATAGTGCCATATATCTTCTTATTATAGTGCCATTTATCTGCTTATTATAGTGCCATATATCTCCTTATTATAGTGCCATATATCTCCTTATTATAGTGCCATTTATCTGCTTATTATAGTGCCATATATCTCCTTATTATAGTGCCATATATCTCCTTATTATAGTGACATTTATCTCCTTATTATAGTGCCATATATCTCCTTATTATAGTGACATATATCTCCTTATTATAATGCCATATATCTCCTTATTATATTGCCATTTATCTCCTTATTATAGTGCCATATATCTCCTTATTATAGTGCCATGTATCGCCTTATTATAGTGTCATGTATCTCCTTATTATAGTGTCATATATCTCCTTATTATAATGCCATATATCTCCTTATTATAGTGCCATATATCTCCTTATTATAGTGCCATATATCTCCTTATTATAGTGCCATATATCTCCTTATTATAGTGTCATATATCTCCTTATTATAGTGCCATTTATCTGCTTATTATAGTGCCATATATCTCCTTATTATAGTGACATATATCTCCTTATTATAGTGCCATATATCTCCTTATTATAGTGCCATATATCTCCTTATTATAGTGCCATTTATCTGCTTATTATAGTGCCATATATCTCCTTATTATAGTGCCATATATCTCCTTATTATAGTGCCATTTATCTGCTTATTATAGTGCCATATATCTCCTTATTATAGTGACATATATCTCCTTATTATAGTGACATATATCTCCTTATTATAGTGACAATTATATCCTTATAATAGTGACACATATGCCCTTATTATAGTGACACATATGTCTTTATAAGAGAAGGCAGCACAAAACATTAAAAAGTACATTGAACAGTACACTAAACAGAACACTAAACAGTACATTAAATGTTACATTAAATTGTAGAATAAATAGTACCTTAAACATTACATTGAACAGAAGATCAAACAAGACATCAAACAGGACATCGAACAATACAAAAGCGGTACCCAAACAGTGCATTACATAAGGGCAGTGGTGCTGACTTAAAACACGATAGGAGAGAAGTTAGGGTAAAATAAAAATCTAAATCAAGAAGATAGTGTTAAAATCTAAATCAGTAAACGGTTTAAGTATTCTGTTATTTAATAATGGCAAAGTACTTGCTTTGAAAAAGATGGCAGATATATCCCTAACATTGACGGGCCATTGAAAAGATTGCCAGATATATCCCTAACATTGACAAAGATGGCAGATATATCCCTAACATTGACGGGCCATTGAAAAGATTGCCAGATATATCCCTAACATTGACAAAGATGGCAGATATATCCCTAACATTGACGGGCCATTGAAAAGTTGGCAGATGCTTAAAAAGAAAGGTGATGGAAAGGGGGGGGGTGGGCGGGAGACGAAGATCTAACCAGATAATGTCAGCTACTGAACTCGCGACTCACGTGCCCTGCTCGTCACTTAGAACTCATATTTTTTGGGGATAAGTGCAGAAAATACCTGGGAACTTGCGTATTGTATTATTGGTACACCTGGCGATAATTTATGTGACCTTGACAGCCGATGGGTGTTTTAAGCTCGTCCCTTTCTCTCGAATAAGCAATCTCTTATTTGATTTGAATGTGAAACGGATCACGTGACTAACACCAAGTGATCGCGGGGAAATAAAACTGTGTCCCTTGGGACCACACGTCAAGAAAACAGCCATCGGGTTTTTTCCCGCGATAAGTACTCGCTTACCTACAAGCCCCGTCAAGAAAACCTGGCCAGCAGAGGCCGTTTGCTACAAGGCCAACTAGGCAGTAAAGTAAATTAAAGATATTGAAGTGATTTCTTCTCATTGTATGCTCCCATTGTCTTGTGACAATTTGTTTATTTGTTGATAATGCAAAGCATCAGGGCATGAGTGAAGAATTCACGATTATGGATGGTTGGAAAATCTACTTTGTCTTTGCAATCTATACTAAAAAAATAGGATTCTTTATTTAATATAAAATTCTCCGTTTCTCTCCAGTTTTCATTTCCTTTAGTGACCCCCTCCCCACTCCCTCACCCCACCCTCACCCCCACTCCCTCACCCCACCCTCACCCCCCCTCCCCCACCCCCCCCCCCCACCCCCCCCCCCTAATATAAAATTCTCCGTTTCTCTCCAGTTTTCATTTCCTTTAGTGACCCCCTCCCCACTCCCTCACCCCACCCTCACCCCCACTCCCTCACCCCACCCTCACCCCCACTCCCTCACCCCACCCCTCAACCCCCACCCCTAAACACACCCACCCCCACCATGAAAGATGATGTGGCCCAAGGGAGGGCTCATAGCCTCACGTTGCGAACCACTGGCCTAAATGACCTACAGAACTCATAAGTATCCTCTACTTTATGAAAAGAGTGCGACGGTAAAGAAACAGGGACGGCTGGGTGAGGACATACCGCGGCTTCTCAGATTAACGTGTAACGACCTGACTTGTACCAATCACGTGCGCGCTTGGTGGCATGATCTCAACATAGGACAGGGAAAAGCTGAAGCATTTACTTAGGGACATTTCCCAAGGGACGATCTAAGAGATTGGCTTTTTTTTCTGAATGCATTGGAGACTCCGTACCGTCATGAACGAAAAGATCTGATAGAGATTAACCCAATAAATATTATGGCACTTCGTCTTTTTTTTAATACTTGACAAAACTATTTCATGAAGACAAATGTACTCTCTTCACCATTCGAGCCCAAATGATTTTTCACACACGTGCTATGAAGAGAAGTGCGTAAAAAAACACGGGAAAAAAGTGTGTGTGTGGGGGGGGGGGCACTTTTATTACTTTTTTTTTAGTAATGAGGATCATAATTCTGGAGTCCAGTTCCAAGACCGAAATGGGATTCTCTGTTTACGTCAATATGAAGTGAACTATCATTTCAGAGAGTGTAAGATTAAATTGGGCGTCATTATGATTTGATGGCTTCACTTTGGTCCTGCTGAGAGATGATATTCATGCGGTGGATTGGTAATGGGAATGAGCAGACGATACATTGACGGGCACCTGACAAGATGGCTGATATGGATGGCCCTTACAGTGACGGGCAAAGATTGCAAATATGGCCCTTACTTTGATGGGCACATGAAAATATGGCAGATATGGCCCTTACATTGACGGGCCCTTGAAAAGATGGCAGATATGGATGGCCCTTACAGTGACTGGCCCTTGAAAAGGTGGAAGATATGGCCCTTACATTGACGGGCACCTGAAAAGATGGCAGATAGGGATGGCCCTTACATTGAAGGGTCCTTGAAAAGATGGCAGATATGGCCCTTACATTGACTGGCCCTTGAAAAAGATGGCAGATATAGCACTACTTACATTGACGGGCCGTTGAAAAGATGGCTGATGCTTAAAAAGAAAATAATGTAATCGATGGTAAAATCAATTTCTTAAACTTTGTATCAATACGTTAAACGGCATGTTGCCCAGGAATGTTAATTTAAGCCTCGACTCGACAAACTGCTCTGCGCTACTCTTATACAAAATGCTATCATCTCTTATTTTGGCATTTTGTTTTTAAGCTATTAAAAAATATATACCGTGTACTGATAGTGGGTAGGTGAGTGGGGTTGTGGGGATGTGGGTTGCAGGGGGTGGGTATGGGGGTGTTTGGATACGGGGGTGAGTGTACATGAGATTTTTTTTCTTTGCCCAAGATTGCATCATAACTTCCCAACGAGCAGATAATGTTGAAAGTTAACGCTGGTATGTTGCGCTATTGCCTCTGGCTGAGTTCTATGAATAAGTCAACAACCAAGTGGACCCCCCCCCCAAACCCGTACCGTAGCGTTCATTACCCACTAACTCACAATTTTCCAAAACCAATTTGCGGTCGAGACTTCTTCACATCATAATTACGCTACGTCACAGGCCATGCGCTTCGGCTGATCTCAGTGGTTCTCAAATCTTTTTGAACAACAAGATAAGATAGGTTTTTTTTTAATTTTCACAATATATAATTATAGGACTACCTGCATTACTCTGTGCATAGTCTACTTATCGGGTTGTACATAAATGACACCCTTTAAGACTCATTATAGAAGTTCGTATTTCATCTATAAGCTTTATAATAAAAATCTTTTATGTCTAATTATAAGTCTAACCAAAATGCATAGCCGCTACGCAGTAAGACAAAAATCTCAGTCTTAAATTTAATTCAACATTTCCAGCTATTAGATTTCTTGTCCTCATGAACAACTAAAAGTTGAGAATTTCTGGAGAAGAAAAAAAAAAAGGGGGGGGGGGGAATTTCTAAGACGTATTCCCATGTCTACCAACAGATCTAGAGTATTATCGATGTACGAGTGTAGATGCCCACGTGAAGGATGAATGTAGGACGTCAAACCGGGTCTGCAATTTTTGTTGTGGCTGTTGTTTGTTTGTGCGCTCAAACTCCAATATGAACAACACAAGTAAACATGAAATTGCCAACAGCATGTTAAAATATAACTTTAAAAATAATTTTGTGTGCTCTTAAATGTAAACATAATAGACAAATGCTTGGCGACCTTAAGACAACGACGTGACACACGTAAGACTACGACGTGGCAACCTAAAGACAATGACGTGACAACCGTAAGACTACGACCTGAAAACCTTAAGACAACGACATGACAACCGTAAGACTACGACGTGGCAACCTTCAAACAACGACGTGACAAACGTAAGACTACGACGTGGCAACCTTAAAACAATGACGTGACAAACGTAAGACTACGACGTGGCAACCTTAAAACAACGACGTGACAACCGTAAGACTACGACCTGAAAACCTTAAAACAACGACGTGACAACCATAAAACTACGACGTGGCAACCTTAAAACAACGACGTGACAAACGTAAGACTACGACGTGGCAACCTTAAAACAACGACATGACAACCGTAAGACTACGACCTGAAAACCTTAAGACAACGACATGACAACCGTAAGACTACGACGCGGCCACCGTAAGACTACGACGTGAAAACCGTAAGACTACGACGTGGCAACCTTAAAACAACGACATGACAACCGTAAGACTACGACCTGAAAACCTTAAGACAACGACATGACAACCGTAAGACTACGACGCGGCCACCGTAAGACTACGACGTGAAAACCGTAAGACTACGACGTGAAAACCGTAAGACAATGACGAGACAACCTTAGAACTATGAAAGAAATCCATCGAAGCAGGGAAAGATTTGCATTGTTCGTTTTTTTGGTTTTAAAAGAATCACAACAATTTCTAGACATTATTTTGAGACTCTGTTGTTTTACAACAGTCACTGCGTCCAAAAACTACTTTTATATCTGATGGAACATTTTAATAAATTGCGGGTAAATTTAAAAAAAAATAAAAAAAATAAACAACATGCTAATTTATTTAACGCGACCGGGGTAGCGTTAAAACGCAAAAAAAAAAATAAAAATAAAATTACCATCAAAAGATCACTACCGGAAGGTACAATAATCGTATACAAATCGATACATTCTTTCATTCACTTCACGTCACTGGCCGCTGTTTAAGTGATGGCAAAGACAAGGTCTGCTTCTGTACATCCGATACGTCGGCGAGAACTATCTGTAGGGTTATGGTGTGTGTTTTAAATATTTTCTCTGTCACACTTTTCTTTTCCATGTTTCTCTGAATTTTTTTTATTACGAATTTTTTTTTTACATTTTATATTTAAAATAAACTTATCTACTAATAACCCAGCCACTGGTATTTTTTGTTATTGTAACTAACAACCCACGGGTGTCTATTTCAAACAACTCATATGTGTCTCTCTAAAACAACCCATATGTTTCTCTCTAAAACAACCCATATGTGTCTTTCTAAAATAACCCATATGTGTCTCTCTAAAACAACCCATATGTTTCTCTCTAAAACAACCCATATGTGTCTTTCTAAAACAACCCATATGTGTCTCTCTAAAACAACCGTTATGTGTCTCTCTAAAACAACCCATATGTGTCTCTCTAAAACAACCCATATGTTTCTCTCTAAAACAACCCATATGTGTCTTTCTAAAACAACCCATATGTTTCTCTCTAAAACAACCCATATGTGTCTTTCTAAAACAACCCATATGTTTCTCTCTAAAACAACCCATATGTTTCTCTCTAAAACAACCCATATGTGTCTTTCTAAAACAACCCATATGTTTCTCTCTAAAACAACCCATATGTTTCTCTCTAAAACAACCCACATGTTTCTCTCTAAAACAACCCATATGTGTCTTTCTAAAACAACCCATATGTGTATCTCTAAAACAACCCATACGTGTCTCTTTAAAACAACCCACATGTGTCTCTTTAAAACAACCCATACGTGTCTTTTTAAAACAACCCATACGTGTCTCTTTAAAACAATCCATATGTGTCTCTTTAAAACAACCCATATGTGTGTCTCTAAAACAACCCATATGTGTCACTCTAAAACAACCCATGTATGTCGCTTTAAAACAATCCATATGTGTTTATTTAAAACAAGCCATGTATGTCTCTCTAAAACAACCCATATGTGTCACTCTAAAACAACCCATGTATGTATCTCTAAAACAACCCACATGTGTCACTCTAAAACAACCCACCTGTGTCTCTCTAAAACATGCTTTGCTCAGCTTGTTGCACAGACCACAAGTTTCTCAAGCCTGGGGCAAAACGTCTGAGAGCGTCCACGCACAAAACCCATATTGTTGTATGCGCGTCTGATAGCCCATAGGGCAACCTAACAAGAAGTTCTAAAACCGTTGCAAACAGGACCCCATTTCAAACAAATCCGTATTGCCGATAGCGCCAGTGTCTACTACCTGAAATACAAGAACCACTCTCCTGAGACTTTAAGGAGGATATATTTTTTTTTTTTAAAGGAAAAAAAAAGCTGGCCACATTTAGGTCAATTGAATCAGACCTAAGATGAACCTCAGCACGACCAAAGTCTTGGGTAAGAAATTTGATTACTCTTCGTATACGGCCTACAGCTACTAGTAAATCCCTTTTAAGAATAACTGTAAAAGGATGATCTATAAGGATGTTTTGGGGATAAATAGAAGGTAAATGAAAGGATGAATTTTAAAGACATTTTTCTTCATTTTATTTAACAGAACCTAGAAGTGTATCTTAAGTTAACTTCACAGAACCAATACGACCGTGATCTTCAGTTGAAGACGACATTTCACTGATGGGAACTGATTGCATCAAGTCCAAAGTTGCCCCAACCCTAAAAGTGTTGCAGCTATCTCTCCGACACATATTTTTATTTTCTATTTATGCAGTTTTATTTTTGTTTTTTGTTTTTTGACGAAGGCTTTTTGACGATACATTCGAAATTTCGTTTCGTCTTCTTCCAGGTTTTCGTTTTACCAAGTGCTTGATGTTTCTTTTTCCTTAACAGCCAACCCTTTATTAAACTTTAAATACCCACAACTCACGACCCTCCACGAATGTAACGGAAGTTTGGGTGCAAAGTTTTTTATTAAAACTATATTTCAACTCATTGCGTTGATAAACTTGTTGTATACAACATTCATTTGAACCCCATATTTTGAAGCAAAAATACTCAGCAAAAAAAAAGCAAAAAACAGTGGCATAGCTAAGGTGAGTGCTTCCGGGGCTGGGCGAAGATTTTTTGGCCACCCCTTTTAGTTTTAGTGCCGAAAATTCTGCCCTTCTATAATAAACAGAATAAAGGAGCACCCCGGGGCGCACCGCCATTGAACGTCACTGCCAAAACCACTTATCTGTAATTAGATTTGTTATATTTGTTGTTGTTTTTTTTGTGTTTTTTTTAAAGTTAATTGCACTGGATAATTTCCCCGTTTTGTCAATATTGAAAAAAAAATTAGATGAGGAGACAAATTTGCAGGAGCTCGAAAAAGCAATTGATTACCCTGTTGGTAGGAAGGCTCAAGGGATTGATGGCATTCCCCCCGGAAGTCCTCAAAGATGAAAAACGAATACTACTTCAGCCCTGACATGAGCTCCTCTGCCTGTGTTCGGAAGCTGTTCACGTTACCCAGGACAAGAAGGCGCCTGCATCGTAACATTGCACAAAGATGTAAGGTGTCCGTTTTGGTGGAAAGACTGTACCCGAGTCGCCCTTAAGTACTTGCCCATCTACCCAGAGTCCCAATGGGGCTCCGGGTGTAGTCGTTCAACTGTAGACATTATATTCTCGTTACGCCAGTTGCATGATAAATGTCTTGAATATCAAAGCCTCTTTACATAGCTTTCCGAGATCTTACTTGAGTATTTCCACTTGTTAAGCAGGAATGGCCAATTCATCATAATGCATACAATAAAATGTCCCCCCCCCCCACGACTGCTTGCAATTATATAGTCATTTGAAGAAAGCATACACAGCACATTAACCTTCCATGGTACGGTCTCTGGTGCATTTTTAACTATTTTTTTATTTCTTTGTTAATTTTTTTTTCATTTGTCCTGTCTGCTGAAGAAGGCTCTCAGCCAAAACGCAGTTCCTTTATTGCCCAATCATTCTATTTCAAGCTTCCACATACCTTGTTCTACTATTTCATTCCTGTTTGGCAGCGGATAGAATTGAGGCTGCATACTGGCCCCAAGGCTCTTCTTCGTTTTATTCTTAATCCTTCTTCAGATCGCTTTTGGAGACTGTGAAGTCGGCGTCTCATCCACACCAGATCTGATGGTAGGATGTAACATTGCACACAAAAGAAGGTCTGTATACGTTATTTAAGAACAATTCCGAAAATTGTTAATAGTTTGGACGTACCAATTGTCCACTGAAAAAAATAATGTCATGGAGCAAAAGGCACAGTCCCTACAAGCATAACTTTTGAGGGTCATAATCTGTCGGTAGTTGAACAGTTAACATAGCTTGGATCCAATATCTCTAGTTCACTCTCTGTTGACGAAGAAGTGAACAGCAGGATCGCAAAAGCAATAACAACTTTGGCTAAATCGAATAAACCATTTTGAAAATTTATTTAAGTTATAGCACAAAACTAAGCGCCTTTAAGACATTTGTGCTTAGTACATTCCTATATTTCAGTGAAATGTGGACCACATATATACCAGTCATGAGCCGAAACTCAACAGCTTCTAACAAAGATGTCTGGGCTGCATTTTGGGAATTCGATGGCAGGACAAGGTGCCTAACACATAGGTCTTGGAACATGCAAAAGTGTGTAGCTTTTTTTCGCCGCTTTTTACAAAAGGTGCCTTCGCTGGTTAGGTCATCGAAGGAGAATGGAGAAAATTAGTATTCCAAAGAATCGGCTGTAAGGAGTGTTGGCACGAATGTGTGGACGGCCACGGCTGTGATTTAAGGACGTTTGCTTAAGAAACACGAGCGACTGCAACGTAGAAATCAACGAATGGGGGATTATCGTTGAGCACCGTTACAGCTGGCGAGCAGCAGTGTATGAGGGTGTCAAAAGAGCATAAGATACGCGAAACGTATCCCTTGCAACAAAAATAGTATCATGGAATGCCCCATTTAACCAGGAGTCAATGCAAGTGCGGCGAAGAGTTTCATTCATGGATCAGCCTTCTAAGCCATTTGATGAAGAGTCAATAGTTACTCCATCGTCTCGCGAAGACGGAATAGTGCCACCTTCACTGTCTGTTTGAGACCAGTTTTAATTCCAGCAAAACTTCTCGGAACAAATGAAGGCAAAATTCTGTTACAAAATTTGGTCCTAGGTTTCACCCAGTAGGCAAACAGTGAGACGCTAACAACTGCGGCACGGCTGTAAGCAATATGCAAAATAGGTCAGCACGAATACAAGACAACCTGTCTTGAATGTCCCAGTTTTGCAGTCATGGTCTCCATATTGTTTTCTGTTCTTAAAATGGATTATTTCTGTAAATTTGCAGGGTTTTTTCTTCGGATTTTTTACTGTAAGAAATGGCTCGAAAACTATCTTTTTGACACCGGTTAGAGAAGTCGCTTGTGTCGCGCCACGACCAGGGCTTTAACGGCTTGCTGTCACATCACAACACGAGGGCCCAGGGGAACGGGAGGAACGGAGTTGAAAGTGGATTGTGGGAGGGGAATGCAAGATTGACACCGGGTGACATCTGAGTGATTGAGCTTGGCGTGAAGCGTTATCCACTACTTTCAGCCTTATACTTCGGGCTCACACAAGACATGGGGACGAATTCACATCTGAGTCGAACGTGAAGTGTTTGGTGGTGCCCCAGAGACGGAATAAGCCAGACACGTCGCTCTACGGGGACCCCAAGAATATGATAACCCGATGAGTGGTTTCTTTCAATAAACTCTAGAGACCCCTAAACCGCTAACTGGTCGTTATAAGGTAATTTGTTAGTGGTTTCCTGTTTTGTTTCCGAAAATGTCGGAGGATTTGAGAAAACAAACAACAATGTTATAAGGTTATCAAGTGTGTTAAAACAAGTTGGGTAAGGTTGTTTTTTTTTTTTTGCGGGGGGGGGGGGGTTGAAGATCAAAATTATCATAGAAAATGTAAACATATAACAACAGAAAGACTCCCTTTTCTACAACAAGATTGGAAAACGATGTGGTTGCTACTTAGGGCTCGGGGTTGTTCTTTTGTCTCAAGGCCCTCCATGATGCATTTAAGGTTAGTGTAATAAATATTGCCTTTTTTTTGGTCCCCCGGGATTTATCCCAATAGCTTTTATGTAACTCAATCCCAATTCACTAAAAAAGGATCTAAGCTAGAAGCTAGACTGCTCAACCTAGAGAGGAACCTCCCCTCCTTAATGTAATGTACAAAATCCTCACAAAACTAATAGTAAGAGATCTGGAGAGGTGTAGTGATCAGATCCTAGGGACTAAATCCCGGCAGAATAGGTCAACCACGGATCTTATTTTAACTTTCACAAGTCTCCTGCAGAAATGCTACGAATCTAACATCGACATGCACCAACTATACACGGATCACAAAACAGCGTATATAGCGTAGACAGGAAGTACCTAAACAATGCACTGCAGGAACTTGGAGTCCCTAACAAGCTTACTCAGCTTATACATATATGACGATAGCTAACTCTAATCCTCTTATCGAACTGAAGCGAGGCGCATGGACTCGTTGTCGATGACAACCCATTTAATCAAATTTTCAGCTCAACTTCCAACCCCCTAGAATAAGTTTTCCTGCTTTTTTTCAGTGGGAAGATGAGGGACAAAAATATGATGCCATTGATTTCTTAAGAACTGTAGCCATCTCTAAGTCGCACAAAAAATTCGTGTAAAGGATTGATGCGAAAAAAAATTTGTTTTTTAGGGTTGTCTAATTAAGTGTTGAATTTGTCAATGTATCCTGAGGGCGGCCTCTTGTTCTATCGCCTAATTGGCTTTAATTTTGAGTAAAGAGAAAGGAGCAGATCTCTTTTTTTGTAGTTGTCATTTATTGTAAAGATATCACTAAATTTCCCGTGGTGCTCGTGACAGTTTGGGGACAACGGACGTTATCGTGACAGTTTTGTAACAAAAGATGTAATTGTGACAGTTTGGTGACAACAGTGTTAATTGTGGCAGTTTGGTGACAACGGACTTAATCGAGACAGTTTTGTGACAAAAGATTTAATTGTGACAGTTTGGTGACAACGGACTTACTCGTGACAGTGTGGTGACAACGGACTTCATCATGACAGTTTGGTGACAACGCACTTTATCATGACAGCTTTGTGACAAAATATTTAATTGTGACAGTTTGGTGACAACAGATTTAATCGTGACAGTTTGGTGACAACAGAGTTAATTGTGACAGTTTTGTGGCAACAGACTTAATCGTGACAGTTTTGTGACAAAAGACTTAATCGTGACAGTTTGGTGGCGACGGACGTAATCCTTAAACTTTGGTGACAACGGACGCAAGTATTTAACAATTCAAGGTATTTAATGAAGTCTCGGTACTGAGTGTCGGTTAACATGTGTAAGACCTATTGTTTCTGTAGTTGGTAGGACCCAATTTGAAAGGTGCAGTAGCAGCCCTGTGAGAGGCCGCTTTAGTCAAGTGTGAGCACCACCGGTGCTTGATTTAGTTTAAGAACGATTTTTTTGTCAACATGTAGTTGTTTACTAAAAATTAACAACTACATGTTGACAAAAATTCGTACTGGTGAGCATTTGTTGCAATGCAAATCAAAGAAAGAAAGAATATTTGTGTTTTAAATAACTGCCTTTTTTTAAAAGTATTTTTCTTGTTGTTTCTCCGTCCGGTGCGTACACGAATAAATTAGAAGGTTTTCCGACGCGTGAGCAGGCCACATACAGATTTCCATGTGAGAAACATGAGTTTTCTAAATTAAGTGCACACACCTAGGCGATTGATCCACACATGCAATAGCTCTGTTTGAAATTACTTTTGCGTAGCTCATATAATAAAAATTAAAAAAAAAAAAAAACAATTTAAGGCCCCAGGCCCCAAACGGAATATTGTAAAATGGTTTGAGTACTTCAGAAACCTAACTATTCAGTCACACAGAATCTGCAATGTCGCCATTTGTATTTGTTTAAATTACGACGACCGATGCATTAGCTCTGTTTGAAATTATAGTTCTTTTATAAGAAGAAAAAAAAAACAACGAATTTACGGCCCCCAGCTAAAACGAAATATTGTAAAACTGTTGTAATAGTTTTTAAAAAAATTCGCGGGTGTGCGGAAAACAACTCACCAAAGTTTGATCGCAATCGCATGAATGGTGTAGGGTTGCATACGGGACATACATACATACATACAGACATTCATTTAAATAGATATACATTTCCAGATTCATGTTTGTATTGAACCTATTGAATATGGTGAATGAGAAGTTCTATTTTGGTTATGTTCAATTGTATACAGTTTCTGACGCATTTTTTGGCAAGGGTAGGATAATTTATGAGTTTAATTATTTTTTTTTTACTGTCGACTAGACCAGAAAATACCAGACACCCATATTTTAATTCCAACTGAACTTCTAAGATTGCTCTCTGTGCGCATTTTATGTCTATGACTGCACGCTATGCACATGCTCTGTCCATGACTGCTCGCTATGCTCATGCTATGACTATGACTGCTCGCTATGCACATTCTCTGTCCATGAGTGCTCGCCATGGGCATGCTATGACCATGACTGCTCGCCATGCACATGCTCTGTCCATGACTGCTCACTATGCACATGCTCTGTCCATGACTGCTCGCTATGCACATGCTCTGTCCATGACTGCTCGCCATGGGCATGCTATGACCATGACTGCTCGTTATGCACATGCTCTGTCCATGACTGCTCGCTATGCACATGTTCTGTCATAGACTGCTCGCTATGCGCATGCTATGACCATGACTGCTCGCTATGCACATGCTCTGTCCATGACTGCTCGCCATGGGCATGCTATGACCATGACTGCTCGCTATGCACATGCTCTGTCCATGACTGCTCGCCATGGGCATGCTATGACCATGACTGCTCGTTATGCACATGCTCTGTCCATGACTTCTCGCTATGCACATGTTCTGTCAATGACTGCTCGCTATGCGCATGCTATGACCATGACTGCTCGTTATGCACATGCTCTGTCCATGATTGCTCGCTGTGCACATGTTCTGTCAATTACTGCTCGCTATGCACATGCTATGTTTTGACTGCTCGCTATGCCCTTGCTTTGTCCATGACTGCTTGCTATGCACATGCTTTGTCAATGACTGCTCTCTTTGCACATGTTATTTCTATGACTGCTCGCTACGCACATGATATGTCTATGACTGCTAGCTACGCTCATGCTATGTCTATGACTACTAGCTAAGCACATGTTATGCTTATGGCTGCTCGTAATGCACATGCAATGCCTATTTAAGAAACGAACAAAAAAAAATGTTTCATGCCCTTGATCTAATATTCTCTTCCCTAATATTTCCTAAACTCTATCATTGCTGGTAAGAGGCCTATGAATTTTTTCCCCTACACTGTCCAATGTTATCTCATCACGATGAATTTTTTTCCTTCCAAAAATCTCTTTGCTAGAGAGAATTTGATGAGATTTTCTGTTAAAAATGTATATGCAATTAGAAAATATTAATTTTGCTTAGGAAACCCTGTTTTTTTTTACTGATCTGGGAGTTGAATAAAGGTTGTATTGTTTAACACCCAATCAGTGTATACTTACCTCAAATAGTTGTAATTACACACAGGGACGTCATTTGGGTAGGGCCGGGGGGCATTTGCCACCCCCTTCCTGAATTTTCAGGTTTTATTTAAATTGTTATGTACTGGGGCGCCTCCAATCAGAAACAACTTAAAAGCCGTCCAAGTTTTAGTTTTGCCCCCCCCCTTTTCCTGAAAAAACCTGAAATGACGCCCCTGATTACACATACAGTCATAGTCACAATTCATATCTTTCCTTTTCTGGCGTCCCCCTCCCCCAAGAACACGGTGGTGGTGCAGTTATGGCTTGAGGTTCCCAAATCACAAGGCCTGCTTTCGTTACGGAGAATAATCTGGTTCCCAGTCTGCAGATTACCCCTCCGACCCCCGTCTTTTCAACGCAGCTGGTGAACCCAAAGAAACATCAAACGGAGTATACAATTTGGTACCAGGGGCGTCGCATGCGTTGCCGGAATGTCTTTGTTCTGTTAGAACTTTCTCCATAGCCTATAATCATGAGTTATAAAAACCACATACAATCATAGATTCACATACAACTGGTCACACACATACGGTCGAGCTATTCAAGAAATCATAGCTACATGTCCAAGCACAATCACAGTTACACATCTCACCAAATGTGCACATGCAGACATGATTAGACTGTACCTACACATACAGCCATGGTTGCAATGTACCTACGCCTACACATACAGCCATGGTTGCAATGTACCTACACATACAGTCATGGCTAAAATATACCTACACATACAGTCATGGCTGCACTCGGCCAACACAAACACTCATAGCTACATACGCAATAATAGTTAAAGTAACAATCTTAGTTAAACATTCAATCGTAGTTATACATAAAACTAACGTAAATTACCATATTCAGTCGTCGAACTGCAGCGCATGCATCAACATACAATTTATTCCTATCTCCGTGTCTAGAATAATCTTCACAATTCTAATTCCCCATGAGCTTCTCTTCTCTCGGTCACCGATACAAGAGTCTTCAAGTCGTCCAGTTCTATTATAATTATGACGCGACGAATTGTCTGATGAAGGAGTCCTCAAATTTCATGTGACAGGTCTTGAGGCTGACCGTGTCAATGCAATTAGGCGGTGAGTTACCCCGGGAGATCGGGTCACGTGCCCACAGGAAATAATGTATTAAGCTGAACTTTAAATAAAAACAAACAATTTTATCTTTCAAAAGAAAAAGCTGGTGGATCCGACATGAATGATCACGTGATAAAAGTGTAGATTGAGCAACAATTGTGTCCATTATCATGTATGCACAATTCAACGTATTCCAAATGATGACCACGCAGTGTATTCACTGGCATGAGAAGAATGGGCAGAAAGATGGACTCGCCCAGGGGGTGACACTATTTTTAGGGGCGGCCATGTCGGTGAGTTATTTGCGTGAGTTGGAGTCATCAAAATCAAGGAACGCCAGGGGGCGTCACAAGCTCTAGCTACTCCAATGACTTTAATATTAAGTCTAAGTATTTTCATACGCTGGTTTTTGTAGGTAAATCAACAGGGAGATGCTTGGATGTGGGGGTTTTTAAATGTTAAAGAAATGTTCAGAGTTAGCAAATAATGTCAGTACCAAATCAGTGGTGCGTGTACTCTGCTTACTTGGTAGTCCTTTTCCCTGATGAATTTACAGGTCCTAGGGCGTTTGCGCACCGAACATCATTAATATAGATTCTTTAAGCCAGCGGTCCTCAACCTGTGAGTCGAGTCCCCTTGGGGATCGTGGCACGACCCATACACAGGGGTCGCCTAAGACCATCGGAAAACACATACCTATGAAGCAGCAACGAAAATAATTGTATGGTCGAGGGTGGGGTGGGGCACCACAACTTGAGGAATTATATTAAAGGGTTGCGGCGTTAGGAAGGTTGAGAACCACTGCTTAAAGCAATAGTATGGAACAAATTGCTTTAAAAAAAGAGGATGCTGTACCAATTGAATTCTTTGACACTGAAAGAGATTGTAAGAAAGGCCTTCAACCCCCCCCCCCTCTCAATTTATGGTCACAGTCACTAAGGATTTTATTGTAACCAATGTTAACGGGTTGTACTTTGTAATGTATCACTTATTACACGTGCAACTGTGGCTCAAAGCTCCAATATTGGTACAAAGCTCCAACAGTGGTGCAAAGCTCTAACAGTGGTGCAAAGTTCCAAAAGTGGTGCAAAGTTCCAAAAGTGGTGCAAAGCTCAAAAGTGGTTCAAAGCTCCAACAGTGGCGCAAAGCTCCAACAGTGGTGCAAAAGTCCAACAGTGGGGCAAAGTTCCTACAGTGGTGCAAAGCTCCAAAAGTGGTGCAAAGCTCCAAAAGTGGTGCAAAGCTCCAACAGTGGCGCAAAGTTCCTACAGTGGTGCAAAGCTCCAAAAGTGGTGCAAAGCTCCAAAAGGTGTGCAAAGCTCCAACAGTGGCGCAAAGTTCCTACAGTGGTGCAAAGCTCCAAAAGTGGTGCAAAGCTCCAAAAGTGGTGCAAAGCTCCAACAGTGGCGCAAAGCTCAAACAGTGGCGCAAAGTTCCTACAGTGGTGCAAAGCTCCAAAAGTGGTGCAAAGCTCCAAAAGTGGTGCAAAGCTCCAACAGTGGCGCAAAGTTCCTACAGTGGTGCAAAGTTCCAAAAGTGGCGCAAAGCTCCAAAAGGGGTGCAAAACTCTAACAGTGGTGCAAAAGTCCAACAGTGGTGCAAAGCTGCAACAGTGGCGCAAAGCTCCAAAAGTGGTGCAAAGTTCCAAAAGTGGTGCAAAGCTCCAAAAGTGGCGCAAAACTCTGACAGTGGTGCAAAGCTCCCACTACTAGGCATACGACGACGGCCGAAAAGAAAACAACGAGTAGTGAAGGCCTCGGCAGACATTATGGCAGACATTATGGCAGACATTATGGCAGACATTATGGCAGACATTATGGCAGACATTATGGCAGACATTATGGCAGACATTATGGCAGACATTATGGCAGACATAATGGCAGACATTATGGCAGACATTATGGCAGACATTATGGCAGACATTATGGCAGACATTATGGCAGACATTATGGCAGACATTATGGCAGACATTATGGCAGACATTATGGCAGACATTATGGCAGAGATTATGGCAGACATTATGGCAGACATTATGGCAGACATTCTCAAAGAATCTCGATACAAAATGGGCATTGATGCCAAAGGCAATGGATTGCCATTGAGAAATAGAAATCAATTTGTAGCCCAAAGATCTGCCAAGTCTGGGAGAAAGTAAGTTTAAATTTAAGACCTTCAAATGGCAGCAACTATGGTGTCCATGGCGCTCTCAGACGAAAAGTTTCCCGACCCCTGCTCTACACCCTACATCAAAACCAGTCTTTCTCATATTTTTTTTTCCTCGTGGTCCACTTTATATTTTAATTAGCTCCGTGCTCCTCTTCCTTGCTGTTAATTAAAAACCTTCTTTTTTTTTTTCATTAAATAAATTCCTTTTTAAGATGTAAGGGGCCCAAAATAATTATTATGTGGCTCACTGGGGGGTGCGGATGGGGGAGGGGGGGCTGGCATATGAATCATGTTGAGAAACGGCGGTCTAACCTTATAAGGAAATGCGTGTGACCTGTAAACTACAACGCAGAACACGCTAACAAACAAAAATGTGTCCAAACGTGAGTCACTTTACCACTACTTCCCTATTTACCAATACTGCAAAATATAACCAATAATTCACTACTTCAATTCAATAATTCACTATTTACCCCAATTTCACAACTGCAATGCAATCGTGTAATAGTTTTAACCAAGAAAAGTCGATTCCATCTAATAAATTTTCAGGAGATGCAAAACGCTGCACGGATTCAACTGTACTAGATGTCCATGAAAACATCATATACGTCCTTATCGTTTAAAAGAACACTCCTATTAAGAAATATATTTTTTTTGAGCTGCGAATGTTTTAGTACTTACAAACTTTCATTGACACAGTGGCGTCACTAGGGGTGGTTGTTGCGTCACTAGTCCATGTGGGGTTGCGAGCCCCACCGGATGAAAATCAGATAGGCCACAACAGATGAACCAGGCGGCTACGGATCTATACATATAATTTTGGTCTTAGATGTGACCAGAAATACTTAGGTGTAAATATCTAACTTCAGACGCGACCATTGCCAGAGATATCTTAGGTGTAGTAAATATCTAACTTCAGACGCGTGTAAATCCTGGGGGACACTAATTGAAAATTGCTAATGTGCCAGAACTCAATGAGTCGGTTTCAGAGCAGGATGCCACCAAAACCGATCGCCTCAAGAACAGCTTGTCAGAAGAACAGGGCACATTGAAAGCCTCTAGTGGGTTTTTCAAGGTTTATTCGCTCTCAGCGGTTCATGATTCAGGGACGTTAACCTCATTAAAAAAGAATCACGGAAAATAAGCTCCGATTTCAATTTTCTTTATAAATAAATTAACTGAAAACATCACCGCTTTGTTTATAACAAGTGTCATCGTTTAGTACAGCGGTTCTCAACCTGGGGGGTCGCGGCAATAGGAAGGTTGAAAACCACTGGTTTAGTACATTCAAACTTTTTGATCCAGGGTGTTCTGGCACAAGCAACGAGGACAAAGATTGGTCGATTAGTTGAAGTTTTAAAAAATCATAACCGAAATAGAAATTTATTAAAAAAATCTCTCACAAGATTTTCATTAAACCTTGAAACTATTGTCGATTTGAAAAGAACAGGCCGGTCTTTCCGGTCTTGCCGGTTTGTCATTTGAAAGGGATAAAGAGAAGAGTGCTGGCTTTTATGAAGTGGTTGACAGAGTTTGATGAAGTGGTTGACAGGATTGATGAAGTGTTTGGCAGGTTTGGTGAAGTGGTTGAACAGGTTTGGATGAACTGATTGACAGGTTTAATGAAGTGATTGACAGGTTTGATGAAGTGGTTGAACAGGTTTGATGAAGTGGGTGGCAGGTTTCCGTCTTCGAAGACCAGGAAAAGTAAAGTTGAAACAGTTGAGATTAATGTTTCGGTTTTCAAAAACAAAAAAAAAAAAAGGTAATTTTGATGCATTTTTTAAATGCTTCTCCCCCAAACAATACTGTAATCGATTCTGTATGAACTGGTTATGAATTACTTGGTGCTGGTTGTGGGGATACTCCCCCGCCTAAAAAGTGGGGGGGGGGGGGCATCATGAGTTTACCGCATTGTGACACCATCCCTAAATACGCCTCTGCATAAACAATCTTATTCTATCGACCCCTGGACAGTTACCACTGCCTTACATCAGAACTGGAGCATTCTATTAAACTAATTTGGCCTTAAAAAAAGGGGGGGGGGGGAATCCGTAATGCCCCCCGCTGGGCATGATAAGAGCTACGTTTTATCGGTTCTCATTTCGTGCTTTATAACCCTTTTAAATCATTTAGGTCAAGTCCAGCATAAGGAGATATTTCTGGTTGGCATCATCAGGTTGCCATGGATATATTTTAGTGAAGTCTCAAAACGTGCATGTTACATTATTTAATGGTAAATATTTTGATATATTATCAACGACTACTTCATAGTTTGATGTGTGTTACGCTATTGAGGCACCGTGGCAAAGCCAATCTTTTCAGCATACACTTTATAAACACAGAGCCAAGGAAAATGTGGTGTATCCGTTTAACTGACTGGATGGTGGTGCGGTCTGGGTCGCGTCAATTCCAAGCCTTGTAGCCACATCTGGTGAGCAAAGAGGACATCGTGTGTGGATGATACAGCTTGGCACCTGGAGCGTCGCACGACTTTTCATTAAATTAATGCCATGCCGCCCTTATACGGGACTTCATATCCAGATTTGAAGTCAGGCTTCCTTCTATTAGATGCTTCGCCAACCCAAGGTTAGCGAGTCCCATCCACCTTGGATGCTGGTGATGTTTTTTTTTCACATTTCCCGTTCACAAGATAGGAGTTGACTTAGTTTAGACTCCTTGGCCACCCGTATAGCCTGTGAATAACGTATAGCATTGCAGCCAAAGCTATTGTCCAAGCGTGGGTGATGAGCCACCTGCTTCATCTTGTCTCTTTCCGGTTCTCTGTGGTCTTTGCTGTTAAGGATCTAACATCGTCAGATGCCTGCAGTTCCCAGGTCCGGTCGAACGGGTCAGCCGACGTCAACCATTTGTATGTAGATTAAATGGATAAAAGAAGCTGTGAGCATGAGATACAATCAGTGTTCTTTTTTTTTTGTTGTTGTGTGGTTAAATTGTAATGTCACTGTAGCACAGGGCCAAATTGCATAGCAAGAGATGGCAGCAGTGCGCCTCAAAAGAAGGCAGTCTGTGTGGGTGTGGGTGTGTTTGTCTGTGCTTTCTTTTATCCAGCTGAAGTGTGTCAGTTGTTTTTCTCGCAAGAATCATCATAATCATTAATATAGTCAACAATGAGAAGAGCAAACTTTGTTTTTTTTTCAATGATTATTTTTCAGAGAGAGGAACTAAGAAAATATTTGACGAGAACAAGACATCTAAACATTAAACTATAGTTATCCATTTATCACCTAAGTTTAAAATTGTTTATGTCCGCTTCTTAAGAACCTCGATATTGACAGAATCAGTAGAGAAATCTTCACACGTGGATCAAAGAAATGTATATTTTTTAAATGTTCATTAATTTCATTCTTTACGTCTTACGCTGAAAGATTCTTTTATTTAATTCCCAGGAATGAAGCTCAATCGTCATGTTCCTGTGAGTTGCACCTGTTTAAATATCTGTTTGATTTATTTTTATCCTTTGGGATGAGGAGAAGGATTGGAACTTTGGAAGAGAGTGATTGGGGAGAAAATGGAAAAGGAAAAGAAAAAAAAGGGGGTGGGTGGGCATTTTTAGAATTGTATTTTTAAAATGAGCTCATTCCAATTCTAAAAAAAGATGATGAATTATGGATTTAAAGAATGTAAAGAAAATTGCTAAACAATGTAAAGAATGATTAAATGGAAGGTCGTGAAGATCGTTTAAACTTGTCGTCTCGGTATTTCAATGATGATTACATCACATTGGCAGAGCAGCTTAGGGCGTCACACGAATTGAGAAGTGTGGTTCCTAGTCAGTGTAATCAAATACGCGTGTAAGCAGCGATGTGATTAGCCATGTGAATTTAAGCATAGAAGCATGTTACCATTTATGTGATTAGCCATGTCACTGTTAGCATTATAGAAGCATGTTAGCAGCGATGTGATTAGACATATCACTGCTAGCGTAGCGTCATGTTAGCAGCGATCTGATCAGTCATGTAAATATTCCATAAGTAGCTCAGAGGTTTGACTGTGGTGACCAGAGTAGTCAGAAAGGTGGTCATGGTGTAGACTCGGGGCAGGGAAGGACAGCCCAGAGATGTCATGCAGCGAAGATATTGATTGTTAATGTTTAGTGTCAGCAAACTAACCAGTTATCTTGAGCTGGGTTCATTTTGTTGTGATGACACACATATTCAATGGCTGGCGTCGTACACATGACCCACATATTCAAGGGCAGGAGTCGTACACATGACCCACATATTCAAGGGCAGCAGTCGTACACCTGACCCACATATTCAAGGGCAGTAGTCGTACACCTGACCCACATATTCAAGGGCAGGAGTCGTACACATGACCCACATATTCAAGGGCAGGAGTCGTACACATGACCCACATATTCAAGGGCAGGAGTCGTACACCTGACCCACATATTCAAGGGCAGGAGTCGTACACCTGACCCACATATTCAAGGGCAGGAGTCGTACACCTGACCCACACATTCAATGGCAGGAGTCGTACACCTGACCCACTCATTCAATGGCAGGAGTCGTACACCTGACCCACGCATTCAATGGCAGGAGTGTACACATGATCTCAAACATTCAATGGCAGGAGTCGTACACATGACCCACATATTCAATGGCAGGAGTCGTACACATGACCCACACATTCAATGGCAGGAGTCGTACACATCACCCACATATTCAATGGCAGGAATCGTACACATGACCCACATAAACAATGGCAGTAGTCGTACACATGACCCACATATTCAAGGGCAGGAGTCGTACACATGACCCACATATTCAAGGGCAGGAGTCGTACACCTGACCCACACATTCAAGGGCAGGAGTCGTACACCTGACCCACTCATTCAATGGCAGGAGTCGTACACCTGACCCACGCATTCAATGGCAGGAGTGTACACATGATCTCAAACATTCAATGGCAGGAGTCGTACACATGACTATTCAATGGTAGGAGTCGTACACCTGACCCACGCATTCAATGGCAGGAGTGTACACATGATCTCAAACATTCAATGGCAGGAGTCGTACACATGACCCACATATTCAATGGCAGGAGTCGTACACCTGACCCACACATTCAATGGCAGGAGTCGTACACATCACCCACATATTCAATGGCAGGAGTCGTACACATGACCCACATATTCAATGGCAGGAGTCGTACACATGACCCACTCATTCAAAGAGTCGAACACACATGACAAACAAATTCAAAGGCTGGTGTAAGCGTGCTCATGAATGAAGCCAAACCTAAGGTTATAATGCTCTTCTTACAACGGCAGTCATTTTGACATAGAAAGGGAAATTTTATTAAACTAACTAAAAGATGAAAATCTAAATGTTGAAGAGAGAGAGAGAGACAGAGAGAGAGAGAGAGAGAGAGAGAGAGCAAGAGAGGGAGTAAGAGAAAAAGAGAAAGGGATAGAAAGAAAGATAGAGGGAGAGAGAGAGAAAAAGAGAGAGAGAGAGAGAAAGAGCGAGAGAAAGAAAGAGATAGAAAGAGAGAGAGAAAGAGAAAAAAAGGAAAATTAGTAGATGGGTAAATGCGAAAAGGAAAGAGTCGTACGTAATCTTTACTTTACATCTCCTCTCAGTGACATCTAGATAAGATCTGATTAGAAAATAAAATGTCCTTGACGATAAAGAAAATGTTGACCGTCCCTTGTATGTGTCCTGCTAAGTGAGCTAGTCCATTACTGTTGATGATCACATTAAGGGTCCTATTCCAGGAGAACTCGTATAATGAGATCTCGGGGTCCCTTGTGGATGATCTTTCACCGCGGAACGTTAATTTAACGTGCACCAATCAGGAGCGTCTCTACCGCTGGGGGGAGGGTTACTCTCGGTCAACGTTAAAACCACGGAGGTGCTATAAATAGAACAGCAGCATGTTTCTGATGCTTGGTGTCCTATACACAAGAGCAGCCCTAACTCTACCACCTTCCACATTCAAGATGTATGTTTTAGAGCTCTAGGCCTGGTCACAAAGAGCAGCCCTAACTCTCCCACCTTCCACACTCATGATGTATGTTTTAGAGCTCTAGGCCTGGTCACAAAGAGCAGCCCTAACTCTCCCACCTTCCCCACTCATGATGTATGTTTTAGAGCTCTAGGCCTGGTCACAAAGAGCAGCCCTAACTCTACCATCTTCCACACTCATGATGTATGTTTTAGAGCTCTAGGCCTGGTCACAAAGAGCAGCCCTAACTCTACCATCTTCTACACTCATGATGTATGTTTTAGAGCTCTAGGCCTGGTCACAAAGAGCAGCCCTAACTCTACCATCTCCCACCTCCTACACTCAAGACGTTCGGGTTAGAGCTGTAGCCTGTCACAAAGAGCTACCCTAACTCTCCCACATTCCACACTCAATATGTTTTTTTTTGGAGCTATAGGCCTGGTCACAAAGTCACAAAGAGCAGCCACCCCCCCCCCCCAACACACCCACAATTCTCAACTAACAACAGACTCACACCCTTTAAATATAGTAAGAGAACCAGACCATCCATGTAAATAACAAGGAATAGAGCCAGACCATCTAATGTAAACATGAAGGAAATTTATAGAACGAGATTATCTATGTAAATAGCACGAGAGTTCATCTTAACTAAGCTTGCAGGACAACCGTTGACACTTTTAAGATTAAATCCCCTTCCAGCCCTTTCCTCGTTCTCACATTACTAAAGCCCCTTATGCCTCCAGTACCGTACCGTTGAAATCGTCTGCTGACCTCCCTCCCTCCCTCTTTCCTCCCCCCCCCCACCACCCGCAACGTTATTTCTTGCGGGGAACCATCACATTACTTCCGGTGTCCAGCCCTATTCCCCTTAAAAGAATTTCCCAAATCA
>CAXITT010001165.1:93474-141714 GCA_964033795.1 Lymnaea stagnalis | reverse complement strand
TCAAGGATCGGTCCTTGGGCTGGTCCTTTTCATCCTCTACACTAAACCTCTATCATCTCTCATTAGCCACCACTCAGTTTCCAGTCAATCCTTTGCTGATGACACTCACATCAGTGACTCTTGCTTTCCTGATCAACTTGATGCAACAATCATTCGCATACATGAGTGCGTGGATGATGTAAAGCGTTGGATGACTTGCAACAAACTGAAGCTAAATGATGATAAAACGGAAATCCTTCTCATCCACTCTCAAAACAAACCTCTCCCTCCATCCGCTCCTTCTTCTCTATCTATTGGCATCTCTGACATCACACTCTCTTCCTTTGCCAGAAACCTTGGACGCTTACAGACACCCTCTCCATGGACAAACATGTCACGAATATATGCAGATCAGCATACAATGAAATTAGACAAATCAGCACCATTAGACACCTCCTCTCCTTTGATGCCACAAAAACTCTCGTCTATTCACTCATTCTTTCAAAATTTGACTAATGCAACATTCTTCTCCCAGGCATTCCTCAACACCACATAGACAAACTTCAGAAGACACAGAACTCAGCATGCAGACTCATTTTTAAATCAAAGAAGCATGACAACATTCAACCACACATGCGGCAACTCCACTGGCTTCCAATATCCTCTCGCATCAAGTACAAGTCTGCCAATCTATGCTTCAACTCGTTCACTGACCCTCACTTTCCTGTCTATCTATCTGAACTGGTGCTTCCTTACACCCCCACAAGACAACTACGCTCTTCAATTGACAATAGAACCCTCTCAATCCCAAGAACCAAAAACTAAGACCATCGGTGAACGCCCCTTCTACTTCCATGCGCCCACGTTCTGGAACCAGCTCCCCTTCCACATCCGTCATTGTAAAACCTCGTCCACTTTCAAAAAGTCCCTTAAAACCAATCTGTTTAGATCCGCCTATGACCTGTGATGCACCCTCCTAGCCCTGCCTCATTTTCTGTCTTGGGTTGATCCTGTAGTTTAGGTCAAAACTTGGCAAAGTGTACTCGTTTTATAACCATTTCAATTGTTTTTATAGTATAGTAGTTACTGTCCTAGTGTCTCTGGTTTTTCATTTTATTTTACTTAGTTTACATGTTTGTAATAATTGTAAAGCGCTTAGAGCTTTAAGGTAAGCGCAATATAAAAATGCCTAAATAAATAAATAAATAAAGAAAGAAATTTTAGTTAGTTCTATTCAATGCTATACGGCCCCAAGTTTACTGTTCTCTCAGTAACACTGAGTAATTTTTGTTATACGGGATCCCAAAGAGGTCAAGATCACATCATAATCTTTATCCCAAAGGGATCAGGATCCCACCAGAAAACTGCATTCCACCTTGATCAGGATCCAAAACTTGAATGTATCTACCGGGATTGGGATGAAACCGGGAAACGGGACTACGCCGGGATTTGTGTCAGAATGGGATTAGGGTTCCATTGGGATCGGGGTCACACGAGGATAGTGTCCTAATGCAATCGCGTGCAACGCCGGGTATATTGGCTAGTATATATATAAAAGTGTATGTTTGTGGCTAGCTGGCTGGATTTGTTCCACAAACGTTTTTACATGGATTAATGAATCTTGACCCAACATGGCACATATATCCATCATTATCCGGAAGGACATTTTAGTGGATTATGAATTTTTTTATAAAATTCTTTTTTTTTCGGCCGGGGGCCCCGAATTTGTTTTTTTCTTCCTAGTGTTAACAATACAAAAACATTAACAACAAATACTCCTATTGAGTAGATGGATGTAGACAAAATTTAATACACATACTATCTGTTATGTATATTAAAATACCGAAGGGTATTTAACTCATAAATATCCATTCCTTTGGGGCCTAGGGCCCATTTCATATTTCCTTATATAAGCTATATAAATATCAATAGGCTTAATACTCCTAAATTAATGGATGGAACTTGACCAAACTTAATACCCATATACTTAATTATCCATATTCAAATACCGAAGTGTACTGAACTCATAATATCCACCCCTCAGGTGCCGGGGGCCCCATTTAATTTTTCCTTTTTTAGCTCTATAAATATTAATAGCCTTAGATAACACTTTAGTTTCTATGTGAATGAATAATAATATCCCCCATGAAACCTGTAAAATATTACTTTTCTAAGTAATTATTTTTAAAATACGAAAATTTATACACTAATATGACTCTAGTATATTTGAAATAACATGGGGGCCCCAGTGGGGGCCCATTTAATAAAGTAAAGTTTAAGTTATGTCTGACCTTGGGGGGGGGGTACAAAAATCATTCCGATAAATTATAGAATAAAAATTAAATTTGATTATAATGGTAAAATTCGTTTTAAAATATTTTTTTTCAAGTATTTTATGAAACAAACATGGCGACCAAAGGGTGGTTTAGAGAAAACAAGGTTCGAATATTGTGTCACAGAACGGTTGTTACAGAGGAGGGCTCCGGTCCTGACTTGTCCTGACTATAGTGATTTAGTAGTGGTCAGTACAGGGCAGCTCCTCTCTGTGATTAATATTGTGGCTGTCTAGGCCTTGGGACAGACAAAGCACAACGTAGACTTGAATGAAATCCAACAAAACAAACTCCAGGTGTCCAATGATAATATAGACTATATTTATTACTAAAGAAAAGTTCTTCTATAATGTTCACAGTCAGCTATCTACGAATTTTTCGTAACTGTTAAACTATATCGTCTCCTATGTTCCACTAGTCAACTCGTCTACTGATCTAAACTGTTAAACTATATCGTCTCCTATGTTCAACTAGTCAACTCGTCTACTGATCTAAACTGTTAAACTATATCGTCTCCTTTGTTCCACTAGTCAACTCGTCTACTGATCTCTTGCGACTATTCCCTAGCAACCGCTCAATTCTATCGTAGCCATTTTCTCTCTCTTAACTACGTCGTAACTCTGTACCATCTTCCTTAACTAACTACTATCATGAAAAGTTCTGTCTTATATACGTATCTCTACCTCCCTAGGGGGTCCAGGAATGCTGAAAATTAACCCATCCATGACCCCCCCCCTCATTTCGGTCAATTAGAATTTCCCGTTGTTAAACCAAAAATTATCATGCCTAGGCTTGGAAAGAAACCATTCCCCCCCCCCCATCTCCATCCTAGGGGGTCCAGGAATGCTGAAAATTAACCCATCCATGACCCCCCCCTCATTTCGGTCAATTAGAATTTCCCGTTGTTAAACCAAAAATTATCATGCCTAGGCTTGGAAAGAAACCATTCCCCCCCCCCCATCTCCAAGATGCATCAAACTATTGACCTTAATTGACGCCCTTAATAATGGCGTCGCTAAACTAAAATAACAGCAACATCCGCCCGTCCCATAAGAAACCTTAACAACAATGGAGCTCTGTCCTGTACCACCACGCCAGTCATTTGGGACATTATTGTACATATGTATATCAAAAATGTAGAAAAGTCTTTTAGTGAGTGTAACACACGTTTATTTATTGTAACACCAATCCTTTTGTAACGCTATCGTAATAATATCTCCGTGTTTTCACAACTGCCACTAAATAATTTGAGGACTCATTCGATTAGCATCACGGCATTTATTGAATCACAATGAACTCACAATAAAATAGTATCTCTGTCAATCAGAGTCAAAATGCAATTCTTCCTCTATTTCCTCTGCTCCATGCACAACATTAAGATGCTGTAAAAATAACTATATTTTAGTAGATTATCGTAGCCAGAGCTATATTGAAGAAATCCTCAGCAGCCGTCATCTTGAGCGTTAACTCTCTATCTATACCACAATTCCTTCACTTGCTGTTATTTCTATTTTACAAAACAATTCATTATTTTTTCGAAACAAAATTGATATCTAAATTTTAGAAATGTGACACGCCACGCTCATAATGAAAAAAATTTGTGCAACAAAAATTTTTTTAACACAAAAATTAAATGTCTGATAATTTAATTAAAAACTATTCATAGCCAATATTACATTAGCATTCTTAAAAAAAATATGTACAAGTTCATCATCAAATAAATTTATACTATATGTACAATTCGTGTCCTGATCATATATCAAAATATCTATTTGATTTTAAATCAATTTTTTTAATAAGCAGATATCATTAGAATGTCTCTTGTTAATTCGAAGCTGTGTCAGGAATATACCTCTGCTCAGTGATTATAAAATAATTATAATATTGTAAGGGACCTTGCTTACACTCTGACAAACTTCATCTCTGGTACTCAATAAGTAAACAACTCCGGTGATACATTTGATCATTAAACTCGTGTTCTTTATTAGATCTGTCACTTGCTTACACTATCACTCATCTCCCAACTCTGACTTCTCCCTGCTCTGACTTCTCCCTGCTCTCCTTCTTAGTCCGTCCGCCTTCTTCCCTATTTATACCTCCCAGTCCAGATTATACCCCGCCCCCTTCCTCAATTGTCGGTCTAGACGTCCAAGGTAAATGCCCTGGTCAGATGGATGGTCGTGTCTGGGTGTCAGACGGCCGTAATTGGTCAGGCGTTTGATCCTTGGGTCCGTCGTGCTCCACAAGCTTGATCCTTCGGTCAGACGGATTACGTCAGGCGCCGTCGTGGTCCCTCTCCACAAGCTTGGGTGGTCAGACAGATTACGTCAGGCGCCGTCGTGGTCCGAACTCTCCACACCGAACTCTCCACAATATTGTACATTTAGATGCATGTCTTACACATTCTCAATGATGCATGTTTTATACCCTCTTTTACTAATTTCAGTCATATGAAGTAAAACTTATAGTCTGTATATTGTCATGATTATACCACAAACAAATGAAATAACATCCAAAATATAACACTGTTATTTAATCAATATCATTATGTCATCAAAATTATCATTATACCATATCATCCTTACAAATATGAATTAATCATTTGTGAATATGTTCTCAGTTAATATTTCAAATATATTTTACTTCTTTAAGTACATACCTTAAATTAAGTCACAAATAGATTGTTTCATAATACAAAAATGAAAAAAAACCAACGGATTATGTCCTCATTAGTTTCAAAAATTGGATGTGTCTTATTTATTGTATCAAAGTTATTATCAAAACACAAAATTGTTTACATTCTCTGACTTATGTCATTCAGTTCTGATTGTTTGTCATCTTCAGTATTGTCAATTTGTCTTGATAAAAAATCTGCTATTGTGTTATCCTTGTCTTTTATAGATTTTATGTCAAATTGAGAGTGAACTAAAATCCGTGACCATCCGTGTGGTGATCTGACTTATGACTTATTAGTGAGGAGTATCTCTCGTATGAGATCTCCTCTTGGCACTCTGTCTGGGGATTCGTTATTTAAGCCAAATTACCACACAGACAAAACACCTATCTATATACATGTAGTATAGACTGAAACGAAGTCTTAGTTAAAAGAGAAATAACTACAAATATTTATTACATAATAATATTTACAACTTCCTCCGTAAAACACTCTTGGTGCTTAATGTATATACATCCAATTAGAAAAATATATCAACACAAAGCAAGTGTCCCTAACATACAAACGGTATCATCATTATTACTGCTATATTGCTCAAGTTCTATGCTCGATCTTTGTAAACTTAGTCTTTACATTTTCTGTGATGGTCTCAGTGGATCACACGGTGTGGGAGTCCTTCTGTTCCAGAAGCCATGTCCCTGTTCCAGACTTCGAAGCTGTTCTGAGCGTAGCGAAGTCGGAGTTCCCTGTCGTAGATCCCTTGGGATGTCTGCGAGGGGAAGATGACTCTCCCGCGATAAATCGTTGTGGTGAGAGTCCATGGATCTCGAAGTCCTAGCTGTCAGGTAGTTTGGTGTAGGATGTTGATCAATCACTTAGTTCCAGCTTCAAGGTAAGTCGGTCCAGTAATAGAAACCAGACTAAAGGGAAAATGATAAAAAATGGATAAGTATCCAGGCGAATATCCATAAGCTGATGAGTCCCGTTCCAACAGCAACGAATTCAGATCGATGTATGGAAGGTGACATAGCTTGTACAAATATACATCCAATTTATGGATGGCATTATAAGTCTTGTCATTGTCGGCGAGAGCATATGTTGCATCGCGACAATGTTAGACCACGCAAAAATTTTAATTGATGAAGTATGGGACATGGTATCATTAACAATCATTAAATTTACAGGTGCATAGTATACATATTGTCTTCTTGTTAAAAGAGATATGGGCGAGTTGGAACAACAACCTACCATCCCCATGATAGGATGGCAGCGTGTCAAAGTCCGCGGCAAAAGCAATAATAGAATTCATAATATTGTGGAGAGTTCGGACTACGACGGCGCCGGAGGCGTCTGACGTAACCGTCTGACCAGGGATTATGGCCGTCTGACCAGGTACAGCCGGCGTCATCTGACCTGGGATCACGACCGAAGGATCAAGCGCTGGGGGCGGTACCGGCCATCCATCTGACCAGGGCATTTACCTGGGACGTCTGTGTAACTTGGCGCCATTTGAGAAAAAGGGGCGGGGTATAATCTGGACTGGGAGAGGAACTATGGGACAGGGAGGTATAAATAGGGATCTCTGGACGGGACGAAGAGAAGGCGGCCGGACTGAGAACTAGATAGCAGGGAGAAGTCAGAGTTGTGAATTGAGAGAAAGAGTAAGCAAGGTTACAGCCCAAATAAAGAACACGAGTTTAATCATCAAATGTATCACCGGAGTTGTTTCCTTATTGAGTACCAGATCTAGATGAAGTTTGTCAGAGAGTAAGCAAGGTTTCCTTACAATATCAATATAATGTAATACAGGCATTATCAGGATAACATCAAACACGATCGAATATTTGCGACATAGCGAATGAACAATGCAAGTGCAATACCATAATGTCAATATCATGGTTGCGTACTTACTAGTATTCTAGGTAGCAGTTGCAGTTAAGTATCACGCCAGTGAAGTACTAAGTCTAGTTACTTCAAGCGTCCACAATCAAGTGATCAGATCTTAAAAGTCATATACTTGCTAATATCCTTGGTTGCAGTTATGTATATAATGACGAAGTTCTTAGTCCAGATCCTTCCAGCATTCACCGTCAAGTGATCAGATCATAAAAGACAGATTCTTGCATGTTCAGGCTATTTATTCGAGTTGGGTGACGATTAGCTGATGATTCAATTGGTTGATTCAAATGTTGTATGTTTTTCCATCCAATGAAAATCACTTTCGATGTTGCGGGTTTGACCTTCTACCTTCAAAGTTTATCGGGTTGATGTAAGAAAGCCAAATTCTCGCCTCGGCGTAAGTTTTCTGATGCATAAATGCAATAACAACAAGGGACGATAGTCCGCTTTGCTGTCTCCATGGCACAAATGAGGGGGAAATGGTATTATTGTTTCAAGGATCATCGGTGAGAGGGATTGACCACAAACTCCACGCTTATGGTGTGAGCGAACTGATGTTGAAATGCGATAACACTAAGGGAAGTCACTCGGGATATGCTACTGCAGGGCGACTTTGCGTGAGGGAAAGCTGAGCTGAACATCCTTATTCAGGCCTTGGTGTGAGCTTTCTGGTTTAGAAAATGCAAAACCAGTAAGGGACGATACTCCAATACTCCGCCTTGCTGTCTACAGGGCACAAATGAGGGGGGGGAATGGTACTATTTCCTCAAGGTCGTTCATTTGGATGGGTTGACCGCAAATAGCACGCTCTGGAGGTGAGCGAACTGATGCAGGAATACAATATCACAAGGGAACTCACACGTGCTGAGTGACTGCGGGGCAACTTGAGGGGAGGGAAAGGAGTTATTTTATAATGGTGTCCTAGAGCGGGTTTACGATGGAAGAAATTTGACAAAGTCCAGCCTCAGATCGTCACACTCAGCGCCCTTTTCGTAGGATTATCTTTGCGTCCTTTTCTTATGATAATTTTAGCGTTCTTTCCTTAGGATTATCTTAGCGTTCTTTTCTTAGGATTATCATAGAACCGTTATTTTAAAGTTATTTTAGGCATCTTGTCGTATAGTGATTATAGGGTCCTATCTTAGATTTTAGTAGCACCCTTATCTTAGAATGATTGTTGCCGCTTTGTCTTAGGTTTATCTTATCGCCCTTATTTTACAGTGATAAAATATGTGTTGCATTTTGCAATGGATTCTGCCAGGGATAAACCGATATAGCGTTGTAGTTGTTGAATACCTTGTTTAATGTAATATCTTTAATATTACATTAATTAAGTGGAATTTGACTGGTACACTTTGTTTAATCAATGAAAATGGACCATTTTGGTTACGCCATGTAGTCATGGGTTTTGACTTGTCCACTTTGGTATATCAATGGGGAGTGTCTTTTTAGGTAACGCTAATAAATCATGGGTTTTGACTGATTTACTTTTGTATACAAATTGGAAGTGGTTATTTGGGAACGCCAATACATCATAGATTCTTACTGGTTCACTTTGGTATATTAATGGGAAGTGGCTATTTTGGTAAAAGGGAAGTGGCCATTTGAGTAACTTTAAATAATCATAGGTGTTGTCCTGTCCAATTCGCTATATTAATTGGAAGTGTTTATTTGGGTTAAGCCATTAAATCGACCTTGGATGTCACTTTAATTTAAATAAAGTGTATGTCAGAGCTGTTACCTTTTATGCTCCAAAGCTACCTTACTTGCAAATACCATTGTCAATTTAGTGAAAAATTGCATCCGACACACAAAAGATTGTATTAAGTAAAAACAGAATCACCTGTATTCCGATAAGAACACAAAAACATACAAAAAAGCTTTCCAATCACACATAAGCCTGAAAAGTCAACTGGACCATAATTTCTTGATTATCTTCGCATGCTAAAGATGAGTAATAGAGAGCTAGACCTAATGGTTTCATGAGGTCATATTAAAATTCTGGTATATGTGCTTTGAAGTCCCTGGCTATTTCTGTGTGCAAACCAAGGTTACGCAAAACTTTCAGTTTGTCGGACCATTGGACAAGTTTCACATTGTACCTGAGACCAGTGGACAAGTTTTACATTGTATCAGCTACCGGTGGACAAATTTCATATTGTACCAGCTACCGGTGGAAAAGTTTCACATTTTACCAGGTGTGACGATCTGAGGCTGGACTTTGTAAATTTCTTCCACAGTAAATCCGCCTTGGAAATCTTAGTAAAATAAAACAATTCCTCCCCTCTGTGTTGCCCCACAGTAGCATACTGACTTCCGTGGTGTTATCGCATTCCTACGCCAGATCGCTCACCTGAAAAGTGTGGATTTTGTGATCAACCCTTCTCACCGATATGTTTGATAAACTAATAATAATAATAATAAAGTTCATTTCAAAAACACGCTTCATCCCCAAAGGCTCGAAGCGCGGTATAAAGTCAACAAATCTATAATTTACAACATTGAAAAAAAAGCAACACTAAAAAAACTAATTACAAGCATACAATGGCAAAGTCTTTCAACCCTAAAATAAACAGCCATCATAATACCCTTTCTACACTCAGTTTTGCCCTTGCAGTAAACCTGAGTTAAGTCCCTTGTTGTTATTGCATTCTTATGCATGACAGCTCACGCATAAGAGTGCTTTTGCATTTTCCACCTCACATCGATAAACTTTGAGGGTAGAAGGTAAAACTCGCAACATCGAAAGTGATGATCATTGAATAGGAAAACAAACAACCTTTAAACTAACCAATGGAATAAATAGCCAGAACAGCCAATAATATGTCCATTATGATCTGATCACTTGACTGTGGACGCTGCATTTAACTAGACTTAGGACTGCATTAGCATGATCATTAACTACACTTGCTACCTAGAGTACTAGTATGTACGCAACCATGATTTTGATATTAAGTCATTGCACTTGTATTGTTCATATAACTATGTAGGGAGTATTTGATTGTGTTTAATCTTATTCTAATAATGCTTATAATATATCATTGATATTATGCATTATAATATTGCTTTAGCTGCGGGCTACGACACACCACCATCCCATCAAAGAAATGGTAGGTTGTTGTTCCAACTCGCCCATGTCTCTTTTAACAAGATGAGAATTTGTTTACTATGTACCTATATATGTAATGATTATAAATGATTCAATGTCCCATACTTCATTTATTAAAATGTTTGCTTGATCCAACATTGTCGCGAAGCAACATGTGCTTACGCCAACAATCACAAGACTCATAATCTATCCAATAATTGGATGTATATGTACAAGCTATGTCTCCTTCCATACATCGAACTGAGTTCGTTGCTGTTGGAACGGGACTTATCAGCTTATGACTTTCGCCTGGATACTTATCCATTTTGTATCATTCACTGTTAGCCTGGTTTATATTACTGAACCGACTGACCTTGAAGGTTGAACTAGGGGATTGATTTACGTCCTACGCTAAATTACCTGACAGATACTAGGACTTTGAAACCCAGGGACTCTTGCCACGATTTATCGCAGGAGAGTCATCTTCCCCATCGCAGAGATCCCACGGAATCTAGGACCGGGAACTCTGACTTCGTTACGCTTGGAACAGCTCCGAAGAACAGGGACATGCTTCTGGAACAGAAGAAACTCCCACACTTTGTGATCCATTGAGATCCTCAGTGAAACTATAAAGGCTAAGTCCCCAAAGTTTGAACATAAAACCTTGAGCAATATAGCATTAATAATGATGATACCGTCAGTATGTTAGGGACAATTGTATTGCATTGATATACTTTTCAAATTGTACCAGCAAACGGTAGTCATGCTTCAAATTATACTTTGGACCTGTGGACAAGTTTGAAATTATATCAGCCAACGGTAGTCATGCTTTAAATTATACTTTGGACCTGTGGACAAGTTTGAAATTGTATCAGCCAACGGTAGTCATGCTTCAAATTATACTTTGGACCTGTGGACAAGTCTCAAATTGTATCAAGGAACTATTGACAAGTTTCAAATTATATCTGGGACCGGTGGACAAGTTTGACTGTTACCCGACAAAGTTGGACAAGTTTCAAATTGAACCAGGTACGGATGGACAAGTTTCAAATTTTACTAGGAAACTGTGAACAAGATTCAAAGTGTACCAGGGAACGGTGGACAAGTTTCAAATTAGTTAAGGAACGATGGACAGTTTCAAAATATATTTATTTATAAATTTATATTCTTTTTAAATCCTAAAATATGTTATAGAATAAAATGTTTTAGAAAATCTATAAGACGAAGGAATCGTTTAACTGATGTTATTTAATACTAGCAGTTCAAAGATTATTCTGTTTAGATGTGGAAAAAAAGAAACATCTTAAATATAACATTTTACTACTTATGCAAAAATATTACTTTAGTTGGGAACTACAATACAAATCGTAACAGTATAATTTTGTGCATACTCGTTTGATATTAGATAGGATCAATGAGTGAATAGACGAGAGTTTTTGTGGCATCAAAGGAGAGGAGGTGTCTAATGGTGCTGATTTGTCAAATTTCATTGTATGCTGATCTGCATATATTCGTGACATGTTTGTCCATGGAGAGGGTGTCTGTAAGCGTCCAAGGTTTCTGGCAAAGGAAGAGAGTGTGATGTCAGAGATGCCAATAGATAGAGAAGAAGGAGCGGATGGAGGGAGAGGTTTGTTTTGAGAGTGGATGAGAAGGATTTCCGTTTTATCATCATTTAGCTTCAGTTTGTTGCAAGTCATCCAACGTTTTACGTCATCCACGCACTCATGTATGCGAATAATTGTGGCATCAAGTTGATCAGGAAAGCAAGAGTCACTGATGTGAGTGTCATCAGCAAAGGATTGACTGGAAACTGAGTGGTGGCTAATGAGAGATGATAGAGGTTTAGTGTAGAGGATGAAAAGGACCAGCCCAAGGACCGATCCTTGAGGAACTCCAATAGACAGGGCAGAAGGTTTGGAAGAGTGGTTGGAAATAGAGACTGTTTGAGTTCTGTCAGAAAGATATAATTGAAAACAGTTTTAAGCTGAGCCAGTAAGTCCGAAAGAAAGATGAAGGCGGTCAAGAAGAATCTGGTGGTCAATGGTATCAAATGCAGCAGAGAGATCTAACAGAGTGAGAATAGAGAGTTTGCCATCGTCCATCGCGCGCAGGAGGTCACTCATGACTCGGACCAGTGCTGTTTCTGTGCTATGACCAAGTCGGTAGGCGGACTGAGAGGAAGGATAGAGATTGCGAGAATGAAGATAGCCAGAGAGCTGAGAGAGTATGAGTTTTTCTATGATTTTTGAGAGAAAGGAGAGGTTGCTGACGGGGCGGTAATTCTTGAGTGTGTTTGGATCAAGTGAGGGTTTCTTTAGGAGGGGCAGGACAATCGACCGTTTAAAAATGGGAGGGAATATGCCAGAGAGAATCGAAGAATTTATGATGGAGGTGAGTGCTGGGAGGAGGACGTCAAGGCATTCTACAAGCAGTGGGACGGGGATCGGATCGAGGGCACAAGACTTGGAAGCAGACCTGATGATGACTCACCTCACCTCATCCTCAGTCACAGGCAGTAAACTATCAAATGATTCTGTCTGACTAACGTCCTCTGAGAACGGTGACGAAGGTGTAGGGGTCACACTATTCAGCTTCTCCTTGATCGTTTGCACCCTGGTGATGAAAAAGTCCGCAAAGGCGTCAGGGAGTTGCTCTGGTGCAATGTCGGTAGGGAGGGTGAAATTCTTGCTGTTTCCAAGAAGACTGTTACAAGCGCTGAACAGCGCCTTTGTTGATTCACATGATTCGACCTTTGAACTCCAGTAGTCATCCTTTACCTTCTGTAAATTTCTGCTACCGCCTCCTTCGCTGTCCAAAAGATCTGTCTGTCGACATTCAGTCCAGTCTTTAGCCATCGTCTTTCAGCGCGTCTTCGATCGAGTTTAGCTAGACGAAGTTGGTCACTAGCGACCGCATACCATGACGACAAGCGACCAGTCGGGACACGTCGCGCCATGGGAGGGGCGTGCTCTTAGATCTCTCTAAGAAGCATAATGAACAAAGCTAGGCTTAGATTCATCTATTCGATATTTGAATATGGATGATCATGTGTACGCGTAATAAGTTTGGTCAAGATCCATCCATTCATGTAGGAGTATTAAGCCTATTGATATTTATATACCTTATATTATGAAAAATGAAATGGGGCTACGACCCCAAAAGAGTGGCTATTACTAGTTCAGTAACCTTCGGTACTTGGATATGGATATTCAGGTATATGTGTACTAAGTTAGGTCAAGATCCATCTATTCATGTAAGAGTACCAAGCCTATTGATATTTACATTGCTAATGTAGGAAAAATCGACATTTTGGGCCATCTGCCCCAAATGAAATGTTATAAAACGATCATAACCCGTTAAGAGTTCCTTCTAGATAATGATGGATACATGTCTCAAGTTTGGTAGAGATCCATCCATCCATTTAAAAGCCTTTGTGGAACAAACACCGCCCGCCCGTCACAAACATTCACTTTATATATATACATATATACGATATTTTAAACTTATATATATTATTGTATACTTGCACTAGACACTATAATGAGATCTATTTAACCAACCACAATCGCTTTACTTGGATCATCATAATATAATTGTTTGTAGAATATATTAAATTGGTTTAAATCGTTTCATTTTTCTTTCTATAGTTCCTTTATTCAATGTATTAAAAAATAAAGAATTTCTTTTCTTTGATTATCTTTCTTTACAACCCATTAGTCAAGTAATAATTGCGGTTTGGTTTTTTAAGCAAACAAACATACAGACAAAAAAATTAAAGACAAATAGTGAAGTAAGTACTACATTTGTATTGCGTCTTTATTGATGTAAGGAATAGCCTTAGGGCTAAAATCTTATGTTATTTTGTATCTGTTATTATTGATATATATCTAATAATTTCTTCTTTTGGTGCATTCGAGTTTATGAGTTTTATAATCTAATTCTTCATTGGAAACTTCAATTTTTTTTATTTATTTTTTTATATGCGTTTCTTCAAACCCTTCTTTCATGAAACTTGATGGACTTCATTCTTGCACTGAGACGTTCCATCCTACGTGCCGTAAGCGTTCAGTCCATTGCTAGTTCCATCGTAAGGTTTTTTGGATTGATAGGCGTCTTGCGTACATTAAAATTGGGAAACAATTGATGAACCTAGGCAAACGACAGCCGTGCCTAACAAGGCGGTACCTTTGAGAAAGAGGAAAAACAACAGTTATTGCACGTACACAGATCATATAATATGGTGTGGACTACTCGACTTTTCTGTTCATGTACCTAAAAAAGACAATATAGTAGCGTTCACTCGACATGACTGTTTATGTACCTACAAAGATAAGATAATATCGTGTGGACTACTCGACATATCTGTTCGTGCACCTACAATAATATTGCAATATTGTATGGATTGTTGTGATCAAAAGGAAATTTCAGATGTAATTTAAAATCAAATTTCTTACATAAAATATGAACGCTTTGATGACAAATTTGAACATTCAAACAAATACAACGACCATACCGCAAGAATTTTATAACACTAACTGTAATAGATCAAATCTGTGCTTTGGAATTGGGATACGAGATAGGGATTTCCAAATGAAACTTTCGCGTATATTATTTTGAAAGATATAAAAATAGAACAGAGTGTGTGGATAAAAGCAAAGCTGACAAAGGCCTATTTCGACGTGAGTAGGTGTCTGTAGTGACATGTCAATAAGAATGCGTCGGCCACCGGACCACCATTGCGTGTCCAGCGTGGCAGACACGGACATGGAAATTGCCTGCCGGAATAAAAACAGCACCTACAGGGATGCCAACTGTGACGTTCCACACTTGAAAGTAAAGTCAGAGCCAGTGTAGGTATCATGATTACAGGTTACCGCTAATAGATGTCAGACCAGAGACAAATGTGGAAACTTTTAGCCGATCATTCTTTTTACGCAGTCCTGAGAAAGCTGCTCCTAGGCAATCGTTTCGTCCAAGCTACTTCGCTAATTGGTTGCGGTGTAAAATCACCCTGTAAAAACCCTCTTATAGGTCGTTCGATTCTTCCCCGGGATTGGTAGGGAATATATTAAGACATGAAATTACCATCCCCACTCCTAGAAAAGTCAATCGCGTGCACGTTGTGTATGCGCAGTGTCGGAAAGACAGGGAGTCCTTGGGTTGAGGAGAACTCCATTGAAACGCGATCGAGCGGACTCGGGTGGGAGCTTCGCTGGCAAAGGGACATCTTCATCGTGCCACTAAGCGGCCCGATACTTGGGCTTAGTGGATACTTTGGGGAGAGCATAAGGAAAATTAGCTCGACTGCCCGACGATGACATTTCATAAAGTGACATTTCAGTTGTCTTGACTTAAGCTGTCATTTGATTAAATTGATTGAGAATTTCTAAAATCTTCAGCTCCCTCTCTCGTCTTTAAGTATCAAGAACTTTTTAAGACGTCAGGATGCATTAGATGACATGAATTAGGTTTGTGTGTGCTCCAATGTGCTGTATATGCGCGTTTTGTTGCAGCAATTGTTGGAATTTTCTTCGTCTCATAATGACAACTTGACATCGAAGCTTAACTACTCCGATCCAATTAGTGTGCTAGGTATTTTTTCTTATCTATGCGTTTTCTGGGGATTTAACTTTAGTCCAAGGCTTTGGATTAACTCTGTTTAGACTGATCAGCCAACCGTGACCATAACAGCCGGCTATCACATTGCACCCTGTCTCTGCTTAGACTGCTCAGCCACCCATCACCATAACAGCGGGCTATAACATTGCTCCCAGTCTCTGTTTAGACTGCTCAGCCACCCGTTACCATAACAGCCGGATATAACATTGCTCCCTGTCTCTATTTAGATTGCTCAGCCACCCGTGACCATAACAGCCGGCTATAACATTGCTCCCTGTCTCTGTTTAGACTGCTCAGCCATCAGTAACCATAACAGACGGCTATAACATTGCTCCCGGAGAAAATTCCAAAATTCTTTCTAACGGCTAAAATGTGATTATAGCTGAAATGTGGTGAATTATGGAAAAAAATATTTTAATAGCTGGCTAATGACGACCATGACTAAATGTTATAATATCTGGCTGATGTGGACAATGGATAGAATGTGATAATAGCTGGCAAAAGTTTACAATGGCTAAATGTGATAATATATGTCTAATATGGACCATGGCTAAAATGTGATAATACTTGACAAAAGTGTAGCATTTCTAAATGTGATAATACCTCGAAAAGTAGACCATGGCTAAATTTTGATAATTGTTGGTTATGTGAACCATTGCTTAAATGTGATAATTGTTGGCTAATTTTGACTATGACTTTAATGTTATAATACCTGGCTAATATGGCCATATGATATAACACCTGATTAATGTCATGCGTGGCTAAACGTGGTTATAGCTGTCTAATGTAAACCATGGCTAAAAGTGATAATTGCTGGCTATTGTGGACCATACCAAGAGAAGTTCAGAATTACTTTACAACAGCAAAAATAAAAAAAACATAAAGTGGGCTAGAAATCCATTTCTTTAAAGAGGTTGATGAACTTTTTACTTACTGAGAAGAGGGAGAAGTTGAGTTAACACATGTTTGGAATCTGTTCATGATGTGTGAGGAGACAGATTGGAATTTTGGATTTGCGGTTCACAATTTATGCCCAAAATATAAAATGAAATGTTTTCATAAAGTTTGCTGTGTCATCACACACTGAGAAATTAGTCATACTGTGACACTTACTTTATGTTTGCGTTTGTAAGTTATACAATTATTAAACTTTGCAGTCAAAATATTTTTGCCTAAGCGAAATACGTGAAAGCATTGATTTTTAAATAGAACTTTATATCCTTAAAAATGAAATTTAATTTGTTTTAACCTTAATGACCTGACACCTATACATCAATCAGCTGAGTCTTTTACACCAATCAGCTGACAACATTAAACCAAACGGCTGTGTCCTTTACACCAATAAGCTGACCCCCTTTCACTAATCACCAGACAACTATACGATAAACGGCTGACTACTTCACACCAATCAGCTGAAAACTTTACACCAATCAGCTAAAACTTGCCACCAATCAGCGGACTCCTTTACACCAATTTGTTGACTACTTTACACCAATAAGCTGCCAACTTTACACCAATCAGTTGTCCCCTTTACACCAATCAGCTGACTCCTATACACTAAACAGCAGACACCTTTATACCAATCAACTGATTTCTTTACACCAATCAGAAAACTTTACAACAAACAGCTGCCTTCTTTACACCAGTCAGCTAACTCATTTGCAGCAGTCAACTGACTCCTTTACATCAATAAGCTGGCTCCTTTATACCAATCAGCTAACAGCTTTACACCAATCAGCTGACAACTTTACACCAATCAGCTGACACCATTACAGCGTTAAGTCTTGTTAATATAACCGTTCGGGTATTCAGTTCTCCGAACATTGCTAGATAAAATCTACCCGTCCTATTAAGCTCATAAAAATCTTACAGTAAATATACTTAAAATAAATTTTCTATCACAAACCAAGTGAAGCATGGAGGCTTTCAGGGTGAATCCTGGCTGCTGTAAAAGGGAGGAAAAAAAGTTACAAATCAGACCTAATACATTTTTACAATTCTAAAGTCTTTTTGAAAAAATTCCAAAATGGAATTTAAAAAAAAAAAAGAAAATTTAAAATTCCTTTTGGAACAAAATTTACTATTTATTTTATAATTCTGAAAAATAATTTATGATCTGGTACTTTGAAAATATGTTGATCTTTAGAAAATGTTATTTCATGTATACTGACAGTTAAAACATTTAATCTGCAAGGGACAGTTAATATATTTAATCTACACATGACAGTTAAAACATTTAATCGAGCATGAGAGTTAAAACATTTAATCTACATAGGACAATTAAAAGATTGTATCTACATATGACAGCTAAAACAATTCATCTACGCATGATATTTAAAGTATGTAATCTAAACATTATCATTAATTTAACACACATCAAACAAACAAAAAACCATTGAAATTTCAGAACTATTCACGTTTACCAGAAGAATATTTTGTTACCTCCATTAACAGAAGCACTTGTGCACGCAGAAGTTGCTGAAAGATACAAGATACTTTTGAGAAGATAAGAAATGTCTTTAAATTCAATTTGGCAAAAATCAGTGTGGACCATCAAATGTATAGACCGTGATGTTGTAATCAAATTTGGCGAGAACGTATCCCCCTTTTTAATGTGGGCTATTTCTACTTTTGTATTGACATCCTAGGCCGGGCACAACTAGCCAGCTCAACCAAAGTATTATTACTTAAGTGGGTTAAGGGCAGGTGCGGTCGAGAAATGAGCGAAAATTTCAAATTTTGAAAAAAAAATATTACGTTCTATTAACCATTTCTTTACTTGATTATTAAATTTGTTTTTACAAAAGTAAGATAGCCAATATAATAAATTACAATTTACCTGACCATATCAATTAGAAAAATAGAAAAATAACCCTACTGTTTAATGTTTTTTTCCTCATTTGTTATGATTATTTGGAATCACCCAGTCATAACCTATTTGTTATGGTTGGAAAGTTGGTGATTTCCGGTTTTAGATAAACACAGGGTTTAGTTGTTAAAAAAAATTACGAAAGCAACCGAAGTTTTGAATCGCCGGTAATGTCTAGCAAAGTTTGGTATTTTCCTCTCATTCTTCGTGTATAACGTTAAGCCAAACTTGGTGGTATCAGCAAACTTAATACGCGGAATGATTTCCCCTCAGCATTGTATATCATTGTTTTATTTAGTACTAGCGAGAACCCGGCATGCTTTTCAATGCCTTTCAAAGAAAGAAAGTGTGTGCATGTTATGTCTCTTCAAGAGCTTTTAAATACATAACGTTTTTCTTTTTTTCCGTCTGGTACATACACGAATAAATCAGATGTTTTTCCGACGCGAGAGCAGGCCACATACATCTGTCCTTGAGAGTAGCATGGGTTTTACAATTTTAGTCCGCAAACTTATAGCAATTGTCCCTGTGCTTTGTAGATAGGCATTGCAAACGCGAGTCGCACCGTAAAATGCAGACGTTTGAATTCAAATGGCATCATTGGGATGCGTGACAACAGTGCATCAGCTCCTTTAAATTTTCCATTTAAAATAGTAACTTCAGCTTCAATGGTATTTTTCATTATGTTTTTCATTGAAAAGTGTTACCGTTGTAAAGTCGTGGCTGATTTTTGTTTCATTAAAGAATGATAGGCACGCCAATTTTCAATGTTAAAACGTGCGATGGAATGCCTGGCAAGTCAAGTGATTGGATAATTGACAACGTCGTCTTAATTCAATACAGTATCGATGGACTTAACGTTGTCGTTTCGCCTGGGATTTCACTTTGAATGCTTAAGTTGATTGCATTGTAATCGTTGTTTTTGGCTGAAAATATAGCACGTGCACTGAGCCACTGATGATTTTTGTAATACTGTGCGATATTTCGAAAAACTGTATGTGTGATTTTGTCGGTGGTAGCTGCAGTTTTACAGAAGCTTGTTGGCAGTGAAAAACATTGAGTGGATTCATCAATTGCCATTTCCACTTTCCCAATGTCCAACATATGTTTTGCGAAACGTTCAGCGGATACATCATCATGTAGTTCTACACGCATACTCGTCTTCAAGGTCAATTTCTGTACATGCCGCTATAAAACTGATGATTTGAGACATGCATTTAATTCATCAGCAGCTGTTGAGGCCACCATCCAAAAGAGTTGCTGCAATTCCAGATGATGCGATAGCCAGTGCAATATTTTTTTGTGATCGTATTGTCACCAAAATAAGTGAAATTAGGAAAGATTTTCCTGTGCCTCCGGGCGCAGCTAGGAAATATAGTCCACCGATTTGATTGGTAATTGCATGCATAATTCTGTAATACAATATGAGTTGTTCTGGAACCAATTTCGGAAGATTCATCCAAACATATATACCTAATTCTTGGAAATCAAAATGCGTTTCTCGTTTCAAATCACGATTGAAAAGCTTGTTTGCAGATCGATTCGGAAAAGTCATTCCCAACATTACCAGTGCTTTGTTAGAGATTGCCAAGCACATGTCCACAATCGAAACCAATGCCTCATTATACACTTTTGGTTTAAATTTAATGTCCGGATTTTGATTCGTTGCACGCAAACGATGTAGGATATATTCACTCCGGTAGTCTTTGTATTTCTCCCAAAGATCTTTTGGATTGAATGGGAAGCAAGTTGTCAATATGATTGCAAACTAAGCGCATATTTGCTGTGTTTGAGCAATATTCGATGCATCAGAGATACCAACGTTGATGATAGCTCCGGTGGTGCATGTAGTTCTGAAAATTTCACTTTCCCACCCGCACAGCAAATTCCCGGTGTTTCATTCTTAAATTTGAGGGCACTGCAATACACGCATAATTGATCCATTTACCTAATAACCACACTTGGATAAAGACTGTAATCATAATAAGCATTCTAATGGAATGCCTTATATTAATTCAGCGTGCAGTGTTCATCTAGATCGAGCAGTGCGTACTCTAACGGAGTCCAGTCTTGTTTCTCGCTGCTCGACTGTTTCAGACAAATGGGTTTCAGCATGGCTTACTTGAGTTGTTTCGATTCTTAATTCCCGTTACTCGACTGTATCAGATGAACGGGTTTGAGCATTACGTACTCGAGTGGTTTCTAGTCTTGCTTCCCGTAGCTCAACTGTTTCACAAAATCGGGATTACTTTTCCTTTCATGATTGAGGTGTAGATAGACCAAAAGCTTTTCCTTTAGGTGGCTTTATTGATTTGACAGCGAATGTATTGCTTTGTGACGAATATTAAAAATGCATGTGATATGTAGTACTATCGAGTACCCACCATGCGCTGCAAATCCTCTCAAAGAAAGAAAATGTTTACATTTAATTATGTTTATTGTAGAGCTTTTAAATACACAATGTTTTTTGTTTTTCCGCCGGGTGCATACACGAATAGATCAGAAGGTTTTCCGACGCGAGAGCAGGCCACATATAGCTGTCCATGGGAGAAGCATGGGTTTTCCAAATTTAGTCCGCAAACTTGTAGCGATTGTCCCTGTGCTTTGTTGATGGTCATTGCAAATGCGAGTCGCACCGGAAACTGCAGACGTTTGAATTCAAATGGCATATCTGTTGGAATCATTGGGATGCGTGGCAAAAGTACATCTTCTCCTTTAAATTTTCCATTTAAAATAGTAGCTTCAATGATATTGCTCATCATGGTTTTCACTGATAGCTTGGTACCGTTGCAAAGTCGTGGTGGATTAATATTTCGTAAAAGTATGATAGGTACGCCAATTTTCAGTGTTAAAATGTGCGACGAGAAATCGTTGCTGCATTGCAAACGTTATTTTTGCAACACAACGAGTTAATTCAAATGTTCAGAATTGCACTTGACAAAATGCCGACTGATGAATACAAAGTCACAGTTAGAAAAGACAAAACACCTGTCGGCCAACACGAAAGACAATACAATGCACCAACAATTGATGAAGTGGCGATCGTTATGGTTGGCGAAGAATTTAACTCACGTGATATAATTCTTCATCGCAGAAGTGGCGATGTTCAGCGAGTCTCAGAAACTCATCGCTCATACGATGGATTGCAATATCCTATTTTATTTTGGCAAGGAGAAGATGGATATCATTTTAACATAAAATTGAGAAATCCACAGACAGATGAGGAATCGAATAAGAAAGTCAGTGCCATGAAATACTATTCATATCGATTGATGATCCGTGAGAGTGCCGAAAATCATATCTTGAAATGTCGACAATTATTCCATCAATACATTGTTGATATGTATGCGAAAATCGAAACTGAACGACTCCTCTACATTCGATTAAATCAAAGCAAGTTACGTTCCGAAGAGTACATTCATTTACGTGATGCAATTGTGAATGATTGCAATGTGAATCCAAATGAATTGGGGAAAATGGTTATACTACCTGCGACATTTACTGGAAGTCCACGACACATGCATGAATACGCACAAGATGCAATGACTTATGTTCGTGCATATGGCCGCCCAGATTTTTTTATTACATTTACGTGCAACCCTATGTGGGGGGAAATACAAGAACTTTTGTTAACTGGACAATCATCATCAGATCGTCACGATATTACTGCGCGTGTGTTCAAACAAAAATTGAAATCTTTGATTGATTTTATTGTCAAGTATCATGTTTTTGGAGAGGCACGCTGTTGGATGTATTCCGTTGAATGGCAAAAGAGAGGATTGCCACATGCACACATTTTAATTTGGTTGATCGAAAAAGTCAAACCAGATCAAATTGATAAAGTAATTTCTGCAGAACTACCAGATGCCAACACTGATCAATGCTTATTAGAAATCGTCACCAAAAACATGATTCATGGTCCATGTGGATTACTCAACAAAAATTCACCATGCATGTCTGATGGGAAATGCACAAAACGATACCCAAGAGATTTAATTGCTGAGACTATCACTGGCAATGATGGCTATCCAATGTATCGTCGACGATCAACTGAAGATGGTGGCAAATCAATTACTTTAAAAGTACGAAACAATGATGTCGAAGTCGATAATCGTTGGGTTGTACCGTATTCACCGTTACTCTCGAAAACGTTCAAAGCACACATCAATGTAGAGTATTGCAATTCGGTGAAATCGATCAAGTACATTTGCAAATATGTTAACAAAGGAAGCGATATGGCAGTTTTTGGAGTGGAAAAAAAATCTGGATCAATGGATGAAGTCTACCAATATCAACTTGGACGCTACATTAATAGCAATGAAGCAGTATGGCGCATTTTATCATTTCCAATCCATGAACGCCATCCAACAGTTGTTCATTTGGCAGTGCACCTTGAAAACGGACAGCGAGTGTACTTTACAACAGAAAATGCACGTGTAAGAGCAGTGTCACCTCCGTCAACAACGTTAACTGCATTTTTCTCATTGTGCCGGAATGATATTTTTGCAAAGACGCTACTTTACTCTGAAGTGCCAACATATTACACATGGAATGCATCAGCGAAAAGTTTTCTACGTCGCAAACAGGGTAAAGCATTTGAAGAACACCCCAATTTATATTCAGCTGACGCATTAGGCCGTATGTATACTGTTCACCCAAATAATGCAGAATGCTTTTACTTGCGATTACTGTTAATCAACGTACGTGGACCAACATCCTTCCAAGAACTGAGAACAGTAAACGGTCAAGTATGTGCCACTTATCGTGAAGCTTGCCAAGAATTAAAACTTTTGGAAAACGATGCTCATTGGGATACTTCGCTCTCTGATGCATCGAATATTGCTCAACCACAGCAAATACGCACTTTGTTTGAAAACATATTGACAACTTGCTTCCCATCCAATCCAAAAGATCTTTGGGAGAAATACAAAGACGACACGAGTGAAGACATCCTACATCATTTGCGTCCAACGAATCAAAATCCGGACATTAAATTTACACCAAACGTGTATAACGAGGCATTGGTTTCGATTGAGGACATATCTTTGGCAATCTCTAACAAAGCACTGGTAGAGTTGGGAATGAATTCTCCGAATCGATCAGCAAACAAGCTTTCCAATCGTGATTTACAACGAGAAACGCACTTTGACATCGAAGAATTAGGTACATTTGTTCAGAAGAATCTTCCAAAATTGACTCCAGAACAACTCATAGTGTATGAAAGAATTATGCATGCAATTACCAGACACATTGGTGGACTATATTTCCTAGATGCGCCCGGCGGAACAGGAAAAACTTTCCTAATTTCACTTATTTTGGTGACAATACGATCACAAAAAAATATTGCACTGGCTATCGCATCATCTGGAATTGCAGCAACTCTTTTGGATGGTGGCCGGACAACCCATTCATCACTGAAATTGCCGTTGAATATGCAAATAACTGAGACACCAACATGCAATATAAATAAAAATTCCGGAATGGGTAAATTACTCCAATCGTGCCAACTCATTATATGGGACGAATGTACTATGGCATACAAAAAAGCATTGGAAGCGCTTCATAGTACACTAAAAGATTTGAGAGGAAATGAACAGCTCTTCGGTGGCGCACTTATTTTATTATCAGGAGATTTTCGACAAACTTTACCCGTTATACCACGTTCAACAGCGGCTGATGAATTAAATGCATGTCTCAAATCATCAGTATTATGGCAACATGTACAGAAATTAACTTTGAAGACAAATATGCGAGTAAAACTACACAATGATGAATCCGCTGAACGTTTTGCAAAACAATTGTTGGACATTGGGAATGGGAAAATGGCAATAGATGAATCAACAAAATGTATCACATTACCAACAAGCTTCTGTAAAATTACAGCCAACATTGACGAATTGATTCAAAACGTTTTTCCAAATATCGTACAAAATTACAAAAATCATCAGTGGCTCAGTGCACGTGCTATATTAGCAGCCAAAAACAACGATGTCAATGCCATTAACTTAAGAATTCAAAATGAAATCCCTGGCGAAACGACAACGTATACGTCCATCGACACTGTATTGAATCAAGACGAAGTTGTCAATTATCCAACAGAATTCTTGAATTCACTTGAATTGCCCGGCATTCCGTCGCACATTTTAACACTGAAAATTGGCGTACCTATCATACTTTTACGAAATATTAATCCACCACGACTTTGCAACGGTACCAAGCTATCAGTGAAAACCATGATGAGCAATATCATTGAAGCTACTATTTTAAATGGAAAATTTAAAGGAGAAGATGTACTTTTGCCACGCATCCCAATGATTCCAACAGATATGCCATTTGAATTCAAACGTCTGCAGTTTCCGGTGCGACTCGCATTTGCAATGACCATCAACAAAGCACAGGGACAATCGCTACAAGTTTGCGGACTAAATTTGGAAAACCCATGCTTCTCCCATGGACAGCTATATGTGGCCTGCTCTCGCGTCGGAAAACCTTCTGATCTATTCGTCTATGCACCCGGCGGAAAAACAAAAAACATTGTGTATTTAAAAGCTCTACAATAAACATAATTAAATGTAAACATTTTCTTTCTTTGAGAGGATTTGCAGCGCATGGTGGGTACTCGATATTACTACATATCACATGCATTTTTAATATTCGTCACAAAGCAATACATTCGCTGTCAAATCAATAAAGCCACCTAAAGGAAAAGCTTTTGGTCTATCTACACCTCAATCATGAAAGGAAAAGTAATCCCGATTTTGTGAAACAGTTGAGCTACGGGAGGCAAGACTAGAAACTACTCGAGTACGTAATGCTCAAACCCGTTCATCTGATACAGTCGAGTAACGGGAATTAAGAATCGAAACAACTCAAGTAAGCCATGCTGAAACCCATTTGTCTGAAACAGTCGAGCAGCGAGAAACAAGACTGGACTCCGTTAGAGTACGCACTGCTCGATCTAGATGAACACTGCACGCTGAATTAATATAAGGCATTCCATTAGAATGCTTATTATGATTACAGTCTTTATCCAAGTGTGGTTATTAGGTAAATGGATCAATTATGCGTGTATTGCAGTGCCCTCAAATTTAAGAATGAAACACCGGGAATTTGCTGTGCGGGTGGGAAAGTGAAATTTTCAGAACTACATGCACCACCGGAGCTATCATCAACGTTGGTATCTCTGATGCATCGAATATTGCTCAAACACAGCAAATATGCGCTTAGTTTGCAATCATATTGACAACTTGCTTCCCATTCAATCCAAAAGATCTTTGGGAGAAATACAAAGACTACCGGAGTGAATATATCCTACATCGTTTGCGTGCAACGAATCAAAATCCGGACATTAAATTTAAACCAAAAGTGTATAATGAGGCATTGGTTTCGATTGTGGACATGTGCTTGGCAATCTCTAACAAAGCACTGGTAATGTTGGGAATGACTTTTCCGAATCGATCTGCAAACAAGCTTTTCAATCGTGATTTGAAACGAGAAACGCATTTTGATTTCCAAGAATTAGGTATATATGTTTGGATGAATCTTCCGAAATTGGTTCCAGAACAACTCATATTGTATTACAGAATTATGCATGCAATTACCAATCAAATCGGTGGACTATATTTCCTAGATGCGCCCGGAGGAACAGGAAAATCTTTCCTAATTTCACTTATTTTGGTGACAATACGATCACAAAAAAATATTGCACTGGCTATCGCATCATCTGGAATTGCAGCAACTCTTTTGGATGGTGGCCTCAACAGCTGCTGATGAATTAAATGCATGTCTCAAATCATCAGTTTTATAGCGGCATGTACAGAAATTGACCTTGAAGACGAGTATGCGTGTAGAACTACATGATGATGTATCCGCTGAACGTTTCGCAAAACATATGTTGGACATTGGGAAAGTGGAAATGGCAATTGATGAATCCACTCAATGTTTTTCACTGCCAACAAGCTTCTGTAAAACTGCAGCTACCACCGACAAAATCACACATACAGTTTTTCGAAATATCGCACAGTATTACAAAAATCATCAGTGGCTCAGTGCACGTGCTATATTTTCAGCCAAAAACAACGATTACAATGCAATCAACTTAAGCATTCAAAGTGAAATCCCAGGCGAAACGACAACGTTAAGTCCATCGATACTGTATTGAATTAAGACGACGTTGTCAATTATCCAATCACTTGACTTGCCAGGCATTCCATCGCACGTTTTAACATTGAAAATTGGCGTGCCTATCATTCTTTAATGAAACAAAAATCAGCCACGACTTTACAACGGTAACACTTTTCAATGAAAAACATAATGAAAAATACCATTGAAGCTGAAGTTACTATTTTAAATGGAAAATTTAAAGGAGCTGATGCACTGTTGTCACGCATCCCAATGATGCCATTTGAATTCAAACGTCTGCATTTTACGGTGCGACTCGCGTTTGCAATGACTATCTACAAAGCACAGGGACAATTGCTACAAGTTTGCGGACTAAAATTGTAAAACCCATGCTACTCCCAAGGACAGATGTATGTGGTCTGCTCTCGCGTCGGAAAAAAATCTGATTTATTCGTGTATGTACCAGACGGAAAAAAAGAAAAACGTTATGTATTTAAAAGCTCTTGAAGATACATAACATGCACACACTTTCTTTCTTTGAGAGGCATTGCAAAGCATGCCGGGTTCTCGCTAGTACTAAATAAAACAATGATATACAATGCTGAGGGGAAATCATTCCGCATATTAAGTTTGCTGATACCACCAAGTTTGGCTTAATATCTGAATTGGTGAAGTGGATATCGCAACATAGATTATAAGTCTTCGTCTTTGATGTGATGACATATGCCTCCAATGAAATTATAAAACCAAATAATTAAATGTTGTCGCATTCCAAAGAGGAAAATCCACAACATGATGATTTAATTCAAAGTAGAGATAAAACAAATAGCGACATATAACACTTAGGAGTAGCCCAACTAATGAGATAACGGTGTATGACCACTGCCTAATTTTGTATATAAACCATGTGTGAGTATTATTGTTTGAATATTAATTGCTACTTTATGACAAGAAACTAAAGTTCTGTAACGACCAATACATTAGACACAGTCATAACTCCTAAAAAATTCGTGGTTCTTGTAAATTTTGGTGAATTCTTTTTGTTCCATTACAAAATCTTAATTTTAAAAACCATAATATAGAGTACTATAAGGACAAAATTATTCTCAAATTGCATGATTTTGCAATAAAATCCTTTGAAATGCAAAATGAGATATTTAAAAAAAAAAATTTGTGTTTGTGTGGCATTGTTTACTTTCAAATATGTTTGAATAAATAAAATGTTGTCCATTTGTTTTTAAATATACATGATTGTTTTGTTTAATATAATATATGACTAGCCAATCTATCAAAATGTGTTCTATTTTGTATTAAAAAATACCAGAATTCATTTTTAGCGAACTCCTAGTCAACAGCAATTGACTAAATTAACTATTTAAATTTAAATGTTATTCTTTAACAGAAGGATTTATAATAGCAGAGTGAGAACATTGAATTGTTTGCCCATCTCTTTACATAATACGTTACCTTTAACGGAAGTGGCTGCCATCGTAGGGATTGCCTGTATTGTACGGAGTGCTTTACACTGTAAGGAGGGCCTGCCATTGTACGGAAGGCCTGTCAATGTATGGGGTGCCTAAAATTGTACCGAGTGCCTTCCATACGCCTGAGATGCAAGTTTTTATGAAGTTCATACAAGGTGTCCAAACGAATTAATTTCTATTTGAGTCACATACTTGTTAATTAAGTGTCACTGCCGTAATCCTATAAAAAATATGTCCCCAGCTATGGTGAATACTTTTATAAGAATTTTTTTTTTTTCAATGTTGAGATTTATATCATTTTCTTCTTTTAATCGGTTTAGCTTTACAGATAACTGTAACGGTGAGGCCCAGATTTAAATGTAACTGTAACGAGCAGGCCCAGATTTAAAGATGACTGAAGTTTCTGGACCCAGGTTTAAATGTTACTCTGAACGGCCGGTACACATTTTCAATATTTGTAAGAGTATTTATAAGTTTGAATTTTTATATGATTTTCAAACGAAGTTCTTGTTTTGTCAGGGTCCAAAATTTACGTAAAAGCGAATAAATTATAAAAATAATTGTTTTCCGAACGCAATCCAGAGGAACACCTGTTTTTTCGGGTACTTGTAAATAAAAAATAGGCAATCAAATAACAGACAAATGATTATTTTTTCTACAACCCCAATGCAACAGGTGGAAGCCTACTGAACGTAAGCATTAACTTTCAACTGAAACAAACAAACTTGCCACGGTCTGATGAATTATTTAATGCAAATTTGCATTTTTTGGAGATAAAAACCACCTACTTTATCACAGTTTCTAAAGACCAAATAATTTTTCCACAAACTCAAAGTAATGATCAAATGATATAGAAATGCATTTTTTTCAAAATAATTTAGAATCTCACAGAGGACTTTCCCAGCTGTAATAAAATCAGGTAATCACTTTAAATCAAAATTATCATTATGCAAATAGGAGTTTTTAACTACATGGGATACAAAGGAAGGAGATTGGCTGTGGTTGTGTTTGGAAAATACTTTAAAATGTTTTACGTTTAAGTTCCTATTGAGCATTTTTTTGTGTGTGATCACATTTTTCGTCTTTAAGCTGAAAATGAAAACATACAAATGCAATAAAAAAAATTTCATGTATTTGAACAATATCTTGTTTAAACTTTTCTTACATTATCTTATTACACTATTATATGCTAAATGTATTTGTTACATAATACAATAAATGTATTTGTTAAATGATACAATAAATGTATTTGTTACATGATACAATAAATGTATTTACCACATGATACAAAGAATGCATGTGTTACATGATATATTTAATTTAATTGCTACATCATGCAATAAATGTATGTGTTACATAATACAATAACTGTATTTGTTACATGATACAATAAATGTATTTGTTACATGATACAATAAATGTATTTACCACATGATTCAAAGACTACATTTGTTACATGATATTTTTAATTTAATTGTTACATCATACAATAAATGTATTTGTATAGACTATATGTGCTAATTTTGAAAAACACAACAAAAAATAACATTCTTTTTTACATAAAGCACTATATTTTCTTTATTTTATTTTAAAATGAATTTAATGTCCCATACTTTAAAATATGTTTTAAATGTTTTAAATTTTACATTATCCTTTAGATGTCATATATTTTACATTATATTTTAAATGTCCTATATTTTACATTTAATTTTAAAAGTCTAAATTTAATTAATTAATGAATGTCTTATTTCTTACACGCCATATGAAATGTCATATATTTTACAAACTATTTTAAATGCCCTCATTTTAAATACTTATTAAATGTCCTATATTTAACATATTAAATTATATGTCCTATATTTTAAATAATATATTAAATGTACTATATTTAACATACTATATTAATTTCCTATATTTTACATAATATATTACATTTGCTAAATGTTATAATTATACACGTTTTTTCTAACTTTTTAAAAAATTCAAAAGATTTCATTGTGCAGAGACATTATCTATCCTGTTTTATTTTTTCATTAATATATTAAGGGCCAGATCAATTAATTGATCCCATTGATGTAGAGGGGATTCGCCTTATGTTGAAGAGGATATTTCACTGGTTTCAAGGGATACTCAGTAAGGGTATTATGCACCGGTTGTTGCAAGGCCTGAGGAAATGGGAGCAAAGGTTTCAAGTGCTTTTGCCTCAACTGTTCATTTTTATAGATGCATCATATGATCTACTTTATTAATAATCTATCCAATTTATTTGAGTTCATTTTATTACAGAAATATAATTTGATATCAATTACTTCCTTTTTAAAATTGGATTATTTACATTTTGTTGCAAAATATATATTTTTTAAAATAATAAAATAGGAAAAATGTTTATCTTAAAGTACTTGGGCTGTCAAATTTAGAGATACCTTTCATTTTTATAGAACATAATATATCTTACATTATTATTGTACACTAAATGTATTTCATATATTTTATTTAAGAACATATTGAAAGAAATTATATTCCTACAAATAAACATTTTGAATTTTTTGTAAAATCAAAATAAATTTGTTTCCTTACATTTTATTCGACTTATTTCATTTGTAACATACTTTATATTTGTTGTCTGCCAATTTATTAGAACAACTGAAATTATCGCAGTGTCATCGTGTTAGGTATCATAACTTATTACTAATGGAATTAAGTGTGATTTTATATACAAGCCACTAAAATGAATGTGATTGGTTGGTACTTGGTGTGAATAGACCTATGTACAAATCACAGTGGTAGAGTCCGCTAAGGGATTCAGAAATTATCCTGACGTCACTAGTTAGTTCTTTGGAGATGTTCACTTAAGAAGAATTAGAATTGTTAGTACTGATGTAGATAGATATATATATGTATATAGGTTCAGTGTCAGAGGATATAATATATCCCTGTGGATCTTTGGTATCTTTGCACGACCCAACGTGTGCTGTAAATGAAGTTAAAATGAAAATACAGTTTTTTTTAAACGAATCTAATGTACATTTTGAAAATAATAACTTTTTCTGCATCAGTCAATCATAACTTTGATAAGATATTGTATTAGAAAAACAAGTCATGTCTACTTCGCGGGATGTTATCAAGATCCAGTTACATTGGATTTTTGATTAAGAGAATGCACTCCAACCCCTCTCAGCAGATCCCCCCCATTTTGGTCCCTTCTTTTATTAGTTTTATTTTATTTTTGTTTTCCGTAATAAATAACTATCTATCACACTGCAAATGTTGAGGATACTTGTGTTTAGATTCACTGTTCACATATTCAGTAACTACGTTTTGGTCTAGATTAAGGGCCACTGCGTAGATACATTAACGTGGTAGTACTGGATTGTTTGGAGGGAAAGTCCCAGCAGAATGTTCGGATATTTAAAACGTCACACGGCCATGTTCAAATAATCCTTTTATTTTTGTAAATCTAATATATAGAGAATCATCAGAAAGTTGCGTCGCACGGCAATGTTTAAACAATCTTTTAGTTTTATTAAATCCAAAATATAACATCGTCAGGAAGTGACGTCCGACAGCAATGTTAAACCGATCTTTTAGTTTAATTTAATCCAAAATATAAACATAGTCAGGAAATGACGTCACACAGCAATGTTCAACCAATCTTTTCGTGTTATTAAATCCAAAATATAGACAATGTTTCTGAAGTGACTTCACACGACAGTATTAAAATTTATTTTACTCTCTGTCAATCAAATATATAGAAGATCTTCGTCACTTTGACAGATTTTTTGCATTCTTCAACCAAGAAAAATACGTCACAAAATATAAGACGTCTCACACTTTGTTGACGTCACAAATATATACGCCACACTCCTTTGAAAGACAATTTTAAAATGAACATGTTTTCAAATTAGTTTGATAGTCAGTGCTGTATGTGTTGAATGTGTTGTTAAAATATGAATTAGTAAGAGGAACATAATTAAGTAGCATAGAGATACTTAACATACATAAAAATTCATTAAATTCCAGTCTAAATGAGATAAATAAAATTAAAAACACAATTACATGGGTGTCTTTGCGATAAGTAAATAATATTGAGTTGATCGGTGCTCATAAGATATAAACAATTCTCAAGTATTCATCGTCGGATATTAAGCACCAATTAAACTGACTAATCAAGAAAGCTAGGAACATAACACAAGTTAAACATCCTTCACTTGAAGAACTATTTGAAGAAAGATGTTATTGTAAAACTAAACACATTTTGGATGATAAATCCGACCCTCTTCATCACAGATACTTAGGGTCTGCCCCTTCGGGACGAATTTTTTCTCTAAAAGCTAGGAATGAAAGATATAAAAATTGTTTTTTTACCAATCTGTACGAATTTACCAAAGTGCTTCCCCTAAAGTCGTCAAATCTTAATGAGAACAAATAAGTCCTTGATATGGCTAAGAGAATTCACTGTATGGCTATTTGTTTCACTTGTGAACTAATTTAATGTAGATGTCTTGAGTTCAAATTGTTTTATTTATGCGTTGAAAATGTAGAATGCAATTTAACAAATAAAACAAATATACAAAACGCAACAATTCAAAAATTACTTACAAGCATAATCATTCAAATTCTTTCATCCCTTGCAACCACAAACAATCAGGGCTTTATATAAATCTAGGAGATAATACCTGGCTGGAAAAGATTGTAGACAACATCACCCCAGAAGGTGTTTTTGAAATAGATGTAATTTCAAATCGGTTGTCGCAACTCCAATGTCTTGCAGTTTCTGAGAGGGACAGGAAGAGCTTTCCAAATTGTTGGGCCACAAATGAAAAAGTGCTCCTTCCGCAAGTCTTAAGGAGAAACGCGGTATCGAGGGTTTGCCACTATCGGATGAGCAGAGTTGTCTAGTGGGTACATAAGGCGTCATGAGCGCTTTGAGATAGGACGGCGTCAGGTCATGCAAGCAGCGGTAGCATAGAGTTGCAATGTTGTACTCTATGCGAGCGCGTACAGGCAGCCAATGCAACTCTCTTAGAACTGTTTTAGCTTGCTCGAATTTGCGTTTGCGTAGAACAATGCGAGCCGCATTATTCTGTGATTTTTAAATTTCATCAAGGAGCGTAGATGGAAGATCCACCATGATAGCATTGCAGTGACCCGTGCGTGATAGAATTCAGACAACAACCCCTTTGATCCATCAGTTAAAACAGGTCTGATATGACTAATTCTGTGCCGCTCTAGAAAAATCGCCCTGCAAATCATGTTTATGTGATTTCCCATATTTAGTGTTCTGTCTAATTAGAAACCCAGCTTTTGCACTGTTTGAGCAAACTTAATCTGCACATGTGAGAGAGTAAGGGATGGTGTTTTATTTACATATTTTAGCTTTTGAGCGGTAGCCAAGGGGATCAGCTCGGTCTCTTCATCGTTCCAGTTGAGCTTGTTTATGGTCATCCAGTACTTAACTGACTTCACTTTCTTCTGTGTCATACAAGAAGCTGAGGGAACTGAGAGGGGATCACGGATTGCTGAAATGGGATATCATCAGCGAACATGTGATATAGCATGTCAAACTGCTTGATCATTGCACCCAGGAGCTGAGCGGATATAGTGAAAAGCTCCGAATCTTGGACCGAGCCCTGGGGTAATCCGATTTCAATAATAGATCGTGTCGAGGTCAAGATTTTTGCGATAAGTGATTCGACCCGATTTGTCAGATACGAGTGGAACTATTTCATAACGGTGTCTGTGAAACCGAAAGTTCTTTTGCAGACGTTGGAGAAGTATGTCGTGGTCAAGCGTATCAAACGTGGCCGATAGATCAAGTGATGACAAACGGGATACCTGGCCCTCATTACAAGACGACAGAATGTCATTTACGACGTGCAACAGGGCTGTCTCAATAGAGAGATTGGAAAGGCTCAAGCAAGTCACACTGAGTAGGGGATCCGGGATTTGTCGGAGAATGACATTCTCTAAAATTTAGGATACCAATGGTAGATTGGAGACTGGGCTCATTCTCATTTAGTCATTTTACTGTAACATTTCTTAAGTGTAAGGGAGATTTATTGAAAACATTGAGTTGATAGATGCTCATACTTATTTAGTTACAAATTTATAACATTTCTCAAGTACATGGGACATTTATTTAACATATTTTCGTACATTTCTGGAAATTAAGTCTTTTTGTTAGGACACCAAAGCGTACAGGAAAGCAATCCATTAAAAAATAAGACTAGAAAGCCCACTGTTAATCCAATCTTAAAAATCTTCGCACGCGAAGGATCAGCAACAGAAAGCTAGGCCTGATGGATATTGGTGCCATATTACGATTCTGGTAAGTGTGCTGTGAGGTCTTAGGCAATTTTCTCTGTACACGTTTCCAAAACCGTTCAGTTTTTCGACAGGTAGACACGTTTCAAAATGTATTAGAAAACGCACAAGTTTCACATTGTAACAGGGGAAGGGCGAGATTTATACATTTTTATTCTTTTTTCAAACCTAAAATATGTGATAAAACATGATATTTTTTTTAATCTATAAAACAAAAGAACCGTTTACCGAAATTTAATAAATACAAGCAGTTAAAAGATTATTCTATTAAGTTCAAAGAAAGACAACTTAAATATAACATTTTTCTACATATACAAATGTACAACTTTGATATTAGATATAATAAATTGAGTCAAAAATTGTACTGGTTAAGATCACATTTGAAAAAAAAAATTATTTTAGTAGAGAACATGCATAATGTGTTGATGCAAATCATTTCAACTTTCATATCATTTGTGCTTGTCATGGGTTGACTAAGTAAACATTTGTCGGATGACCTCGCTTGAATAGAGAGGGTAGAAATTATTTTAGAGTAAAAGTCTACATTTTATTTTAATTACTAATTTATTGAGTCTGTTTTAATTAACCCTACTTAACTTATTAAATCGAGTTTAGAAACTATAAACATGATTTTTTTAACTCAACAATATTAGAAAAAGTAGGCGGCAACAACAAGTAAATTGCTCTGATTTACAAAAATGTGAACGTTCCCCATAGATATATACTGGACGAGGTTGAAGGCTGCCATGTTGAAAGGTCGTGTCTTGATGATAGGATCTAATAAATTGTGAAATAAATATGAGGACGCCAACAAATATATTTAATCAAAACAGAAGTTAAAATATATCCATACTAGCATAGGCTCACTAAACATTGGTGACGTCTTTAACTGTCCATCTACTTAATTTACTTGACCAAACATAAAAACAAGTAACTAACATTTAACGATCCCAATTTTTGCTTCACCCCTCACCCTCCCCCATGATACGTCCCTGCACACGTTTTTATTTTACGCCCATGAACTAGATTAATATTTGTTTTCCTAACCAGTTTTAAACCGAATATTTACCACACCATATTTATATTTAAAAGTATTTCATGATCGGAATAAGAAAATATTACACATCAAACGCAGTAGCGTTATTTAAAATGAAATAATTTAGATTAGTTGTCGGGAATTATGTTTTGCGCTCTGTTGAACATTTATCAAACCTTACTTTCTGTAAAACAAAGAGAATAATATACATAAGAATGAGCTATGCTGACCGTAACGCCAAAGAAACGAAAAGATTTAAATACATGCGGATTCTTAAAAATGATCATAGTTATTTTCTCTTATTTTACGGAAATCGAATAAATTTATATGCACAACATTTTCTTTAAAATTCTAAGTCGTTAATTGATTATAAACAAGAAAGAGACATTATTTGCTCTGCTCAAGATTTATGTTCTTTCTGAATAAGTTATTAAATTCATTGTTAATACTTATTGATGTTTTTTGATAGTTATAAAATTGATTTGTTGACATCAAAATCATTTGTTAGTCTCACTAGCGTTCTAAGGGTTAAGGCACTATCATACGCCAAATATGGCAGAATTTGTTAAGGCTAAAGCAGAGATGAGAAAGGAAGGAGAATCGTTTAGATATGCTGGTGCCGAATTAGCCAAAAATATGGATACGGAATGTCAGAAATGGAATAGACATGCGGAAAGGGAAAGAGAGTCCGAGAAGAATCGTTAAGATATAGAGGCCGAGAAGGATCTTGCAGATAGAGAGGCCGAGAAGGATCGTGCAGATAGAGAGTCAGAGAAGGATCGTGCAGATAGAGAGGCCGAGAAGAATCGGGCGACTAGAGAGGCTTAGAAGTAGCGTGCAGTAATAGAGCACCAACTGAAGCTCAAGGAAATGAATGTTCAACTGAGAATGCAGGAGATGTAAATAGATAAGGAAAAAATTATCCGTAAACGTACAATTGAAGTCACTGCTTTAGGTTCCAGTACCATACCAACTGCAGTAGTGTATGATGCCAAGGTAGGAATCGTTCACCCAGCTTTATTATTCCTACTGGAATCGTTTGATGATAAGGTTGAGACCATGGAATTTTATTTAAATCATTTTGAAATGGTAGCCCGCAACTATGAGCTACCAGAGGATGAGAGGAATCTTAGATAAGCCCACGCCATAAAAGGAAAAGCCTATGAGACCTACTCCAAGTTATTTGATACAGATTCCTCGAGCTCTCCCGCATTGAAATCAGCTTTGTTGCTTAAGTATGAACTAACAGCCTTCTACTCTTACAAGAAATTCCGAAACGCTCGCCTCGAGAGATCAAAAACGTATGGTCAACTTTTGGAGAGATTGACCAAGTATCTGATGGGGAAAATACCCAGAATCCCAGAAAATACACAGTATCCCAGAAAATACCCAGAATCCCAGAAAATACCATGAATCCCAGAAAATACCAAGAATCCTTTCAAAGAATGGTGGATATGATGCTTGTAGAACATTTGAAAGAATGCATGTCTCCGGATCTAAGAATCTTCATAGAGGAACGAGGAGCTACCTAGATAGAGGACATTTAAGGAGTTAGCACACATGAAAAAGCGTATAGAGATCAGGAGCGTAAAGAAGTAGGGAACCATAAGACCTCATGCCATGTTTCGGGCGAGTTTGGAGAAATATCTAAACAACAACTAGCTCAGACCGCTTCTGTTGCCTCAAAACCATCTCGTTTGCTATAGAATTTGCATTGCTTTCAGATGCCTCAATGCCGATGGTGAGCATCTTAACCCAATGCCTAAGCAGATGAGAGCCGATCAAAGAGACGACCCACCCCTCACCACGTTATTTACCTGAGTGGACCAAGGAGAGCCCCAGAAGGGCAAGGTTTTTATGATTTATTTTACATAAATGACATTCCAGTGGCATTTAAATAATGTTAATATATATTTAGCTCACGATCTTCACTGTATTCGACACAACCATGTGAATAGCTACACAAATATAAACGGAAAAGTATAATTTTTTGATTGCAAGGACCGAAAAACTAAAGATAATAGCAAATGTTAGGGTTGCAAAAAGTTGACATGTCAGAGGACAGCCATTTTGGGGTAAGCTGTGCTGGAGTATAGTTTTAGGAAACACGATTTTAAAATAAGTTTTTGTACAACATAAAAGTCGTATCACCTAAACCGACAATATCACTTTTTAAGTTCCTTGGTGCATCCTCAACATTTAAGCTCAAACTTACCAGAGTAATAAGCAACGAGACATGTTACACATTCAGAACAGTGGCTTGTATAGCCATCCAGTTTGAAGGATCACTATTTAGACTCTTTTTTTGTAATCCACACTTTTGTCTTTAAGGAGCATGTGGCCTCTAACTATGTTTGAAGACAGGCTACTGGTGTTGAGCAATATACATATCAGCAGACCACTTTTGATAAATTTGCTATGCCTTCCCTTTGTTCCACGCCTTCTTGTGGACACCCCAACGCCCTGATGCAAACCAATCAGGGTTGCAGCATGTATCGGGATGGTTCCAAAAATTTGTGTTAAGTGTGTTATTTCTAGCCACCCCAGCTGTTAGAAGTCAGGTAGGTAGACCCCAAACCTGATTGACTCTTACCCAAAAGGTGATATATTTATGATTTTTTTTCAATTATACGATTTGAAAGCGGACGCCTCTTCTTTTTCCAAGAGGGTTAAGATTAGAGTTATCCTCATGAACCATCGGCCCTTATGGACTCGTTGACGAGCTTTTGGATTCTATTATGATTAATTCAGGAAATGAGTAAAACAAAGTTGGTTAAACCCGAAAAGAAACGCAACAAAGCAACGAACGTGTTGGCAGGAAGCCCTCGTCAGCGAACATATGTTTTAGTGTGTGTCTTGGGAACAGAAAGAATGCACGTGTCTTTGGAGGAGGTGGATGGGGTAAATAGAGAGAAAGAGATTCGTTTAGATAGGAAGGGCAGGAATACTCAAAAATGTGTGACATACAACAGACCGCTTGTAATCAATCCGTGCCTTTATAGGTAGCCAGTGAAGTGAATGGGGTGGTGGAGTTAAGTGATCACACTTTTTTGCATTTAGAACTAGCCTAGCAGCTGAGTTTTGAAACTTTAGTAGTTTTCTATCAAGTGTTTTGATGAGTTTGAGAGAAGAGATTTTCAATATTCAAGACAAGAGAGAACAAGAGTAGAGACTATTGTTTTTTGTTGCGCTAAATGTGAGGTAGTGGCAGATGGAGCTGATCTAACGGATAGTGGAGTATGCAGCGTGACATATTTGAGAACTATGAGAGATGTGTTGTCAAAAAGAACCAAGATTGCTATCAGAGGATGTAAACTATATGTCGTAGTTAAAAAATTGAAATAAGGTAGGGGGGAGCTGAAGTTGAGGATGATTTCTAACTGCGAATGAGGAGTACTTCCGTTTTGTTATCATAAATATTTAACTTGCCAAGCGTCATTCATGACGTGTCATCACCAATGCAGTTATGCAAATCCTGGAAAGTGGAATCGACAGGAGATGGATGTAAATGCTTTAATAGCTAAGTGTCATCTTCGTATGACTGGATCTCAATAGTATTCATCCCGAGCATGAGGAGTAGTTTCATGGTATTCTTTGTGAATAGAACCAGGCCCTTCGTTTTCGCACTACGCCGCTCTTTCTTGGCACTGCATACTTCAATCCTTATAATCGAATACCACGGGGGTGACAATGCTGACCTTAAATTGTGGTGGGTGACCTGGGCGTGCAGTCAAGCACAGCGCGCAATGCACTGTCCAGCGTTTCCAAAGTAGGGACTAGAGAAAGGGGACACTTCTAAACACAGGTCATGCTTAATGGTAGCACAATTTTTAGTACGCACACTGCGGACCTCCCTTAACTGATGGAGAGGATGGGGGAGGGGGCTAACCCGCCATAGTATAACAGTCCATCTAACCTCATTATTTTGAAACAGGGAGTTTCGTTTTCAGAAACCTAATCAATTAAAGCTTACTACTTCTCCCAGTGAGCTGCAAGGTTGATCTTAAAAGACCAAAGCCCAACCGTTTAAATAGGACTGCTTGTACCAGAATAGTGGTTTAAATGGTACTGCCTTTACCAACATTGCCGATTAAACAGGGCTGCTTGTATCAGACTTGTCGTTTAAATAGGACTGCCTGCCCTAAACTTGTCGTTTAAATAGGACTGCCTGCCCTAAACATGTCGTTTAAATACGACTGCCTGCCCTAAACTTGTCATTTAAATAGGACTGCCTGCCCTATACTTGTCGTTTAAATAGGACTGCCTGCCCTAAACTTGTCGTTTAAATAGGACTGCTTGCAGCAGAATAGTGGTTTAAATGGTACTGCCTGCACCAAAATTGCCGATTAAACAGGGCTGCTTGCACCAGACATGCCATATAAATAGGACTGCTTTCACCAGAATTTCCCTCCATTTTTATTAGGGATTACTACAATCTTTGTACACGTGACATTTGTGTACTAGGTGAATACGAATTAAAAAAAAAAAAATTCAAATATATAATTGCACACTAAAAACCAATTAAAAGGTTTGCACCACAAAGCACTTTACAAAATGACGCCAAAATGCGCTTCCTGAGTTTCTAAGGCAGATACTGTGCTGGAATCATTTGTTGCGCTAAATAACTTGGCTTAATAAAATGATATAGAAACATAAACATATTAAAAAAAACACAGAGGTACTCGGTTTGTCTTGTCTGTGCTGGATGAGGTCAGATTATTTAATTAATTAATTGCAACAATACTTATGGGAGGATGTTGTTACGTGTAATAATTTATTTGTATTTTTTATTCACATTCACAAACGACCATTATCTAGCAAAGCACGAGGATCAAGAATAATGCAATTTTGCATCACAATTTTTTACTTGAATACAGCACATCACATAAAATCATATCTCCATAAATCAGAGCAAAATATAACTGTCACATAGCTTCTTTTACTTCACATTAGTTGAACCAACATTAAGATGTGGTTTGATATCAAAACAATCATGGCAAGCGCCAACAACGAATAATCCATAACCTCCTTCTTCTCCAGATGCTTCTCTGCGCATGTCAAATATTAGGCTGATTCTTATTATTCATCCCTTTTACGTCATTTGTGTGTTTATTTAATTTTTGTGCAGCAGTCATTCCCTTTTGTTTAATTTATTGTTAATTTTGATTGGATCAAGTGTCGGCATACCCATGACGTCCTTTGTGTGTTTATTCAATATTTGTGCGGCAAAGGAATATTTTAATAACCGGTTGGAACAAGATTTCGTGTGAATAATTAAGAAAGATGAAAAGAAAAGTTAAATTTTATGTTTTTAAAATTCATGCTCAGATTTTGGAAATGTTAGAATGTTAGAAAAACTAACGAAAAATAGAGAAATTAATTTTCTTATAGGGCATAATAGGGTACTTTAAAATTAAGAGGATACAGAAGGGAGTGCTTAAACGTTACGTCACTTGTTGACTTCTTTCATGTGCTCCGAATGTCAGGCGGTAAGTTCAAAATTCGTTATTTTTTCTATCTACAATTTGTTTTTTTAAAGATAAATTAGGGGTAAATTTATGCAGATGGTTTCGTCTGGAAAGTCAGGGTGAAAGGAGTGTGATGGATTGGGTGCTGAGTGATGGTCTTATTGCAGACCGGTACGAATGTCATGTTTGTAAGAAGAGCATGAAATTGTGTGCAAGAGCGGGTCTTTCAGATGTGGAGATGTCGCGACACAATCCATGAAAGTATGCGTAGTTAAAGTCAGGTATCGTGGTTTAGTGACATTCTATTATTGACACACTATTGAATAAAAAACCGCCTTTTGGAAATATTGCGACAGAAGTGGGTGTTAATCCAAATACAGAAACCGACTGGGTGAGCTTTTGTCGCGAGGTATGTGCGGAAGCATGTTTTTTGGCGAGTGATGCAAACTCATAGAAGGAAAATGGTTGTTTTGTGGGATCGAAAGAGGATCCAAGAAATCCTTTTTTCAGGGTTGTTGAGAACCGCGGTAAAGACGTCCTCCTGGCTATAATTAAAGAATTCGTGCAGCCAGGGACCACAATCATTTCTGATTGTTGGAGGTTTCACCACTGTTGAGACGATGCAAACTAACTTCAACAAATTTTGAACTTCCCAGGGACACTGGAATACACTAAAGATGAAAAGGGAAATCACATTTAAGCACTCCTTTCTATATCCGCATAATTTTAAAGTATCCTATAAAAAATTATTTTCTCTAATTTTCATTAACATTTCGAACATTCTAAAGTTTCCACACGATGAGAATGACACTCAAAAAGAAAATGGCAAGTAATTGTTGACAAAAATATTAACTTTCTTTTAATATTCTTTTAATTATTCACAAGTATAGCCATGGTTATGTGTTGAAATATTTTTAGCCAATGAATAATCCTCTAAAAATTAAATTAGGAGAATGACACCTGCAATAACCTAAAATAAACACGCAAATGACGTCATGGCTACATCTCTTCGCATTACCCTGATTAAAAAAAAAAGACGAAATTGTATTGTTATGCATTGTTTTTCTAATTTTCACATGCTGTATAAAAGAAATCACTTCTAGTACGGACAACAAACTTCTAAAAAAATGTTTGAAATTACTGGCACCCTTCCTATTGTCCTACTGCTTCTAGTATTGAGTTACCTACCAGGTAAGAATTTCATGTAGCAACAGATTATTTATTTACGTCTTGACTAGTATAGCCAAAATTATAAACTGGCAGTAAGCTAAGCTACCGATTCCTGTTCAAAGGTATTGTATTTGGGATTAATATTTATGTCAGGAACAGCTCTAAAAATTTTGCACAAATACTCAATCTGCTTTTAAAAAGATTAGTTAATAATAGACTAAAGGGGGAAATTTAGTTGGTTATATTAATAACTAAAAGATAGAAACATTACCATGAAATAACGTTTGATAAAAAAATGAAATGTTCTTTCTTTTTCTCATTTCAATCGTAGTTGTCGAAGATTGGCGTATTCATGATAGAGCCTTTTTGGATCCGCTCGATAAAAACTCCTACAAGAAAAGCTGCAGCAACGGAATGGTAGCAGAGCAAGATTACTTCCTCTTAAAAGGTCTTATCAACACAACTCGTTATCCTTGTTTTGATATGTGCGAGTTTGGTATTTGTTATACAGAGGACTTATACATTAAGCGTCATGTAATGGTAAGTAACAAAGTATAACAAAAGGTTTTCCTAAAAAATCAAATATTTTTTTTCTCGAGTATAATTATCCTTCTTTATTAAAAAAAATATTCTTGGCTAAATTTTACCTTTATAAAACAAAGGAGTAGGTTATTGACACTCAATTGAATGGCTCACAAGACAATGCAGTAGGTTATTGACACAACTGAATGGCTCACAAGAAAAGGGAGTAGGTTATTGACACTCAATTGAATGGCTCACAAGACAATGCAGTAGGTTATTGACACAACTGAATGGCTCACAAGAAAAGGGAGTAGGTTTTTGACACTCAATTGAATGGCTCACAAGACAAGGGAGTAGGTTATATACACTCAACTGAATGGCTCAAAAGACAATGGAGTAGGTTATTGACACTCAACTGAATGGCTCAAAAGACAATGGAGTAGGTTATTGCCACTCAACTGAATGGCTCAAAAGACAATGGAGTAGGTTATTGACACTCAACTGAATGGCTCCAAAGACAATGGAGAAGGTTATTGACACTCAATTGAATGGCTCACAAGACAAGGGAGTAGGTTATTGGTACTCAACTGAATGGCTCAAAAGACAAGGGAGTAGGTTATTGACACTCAACTGAATGGCTCACAAGACAAGGGAGTAGGTTATTGACACTCAATTGAATCGCTCACAAGACAATGTAGTAGGTTATTGACACTCAATTGAATGGCTCACAAGACAATGGAGTAGGTTATTGACACTCAACTGAATGGCTCAAAAGACAATGGAGTAGGTTATTGACACTCAACTGAATGGCTCAAAAGACAATGGAGTAGGTTATTGACACTCAACTGAATGGCTCAAAAGACAATGGAGTAGGTTATTGACACTCAACTGAATGGCTCAAAAGACAATGGAGTAGGTTATTGACACTCAACTGAATGGCTCAAAAGACAATGGAGTAGGTTATTGACACTCAACTGAATGGCTCAAAAGACAATGGAGTAGGTTATTGACACTCAACTGAATGGCTCAAAAGACAATGGAGTAGGTTATTGACACTCAACTGAATGGCTCAAAAGACAATGGAGTAGGTTATTGACACTCAACTGAATGGCTCAAAAGACAATGGAGTAGGTTATTGACACTCAACTGAATGGCTCAAAAGACAATGGAGTAGGTTATTGACACTCAACTGAATGGCTCAAAAGACAATGGAGTAGGTTATTGACACTCAACTGAATGGCTCAAAAGACAATGGAGTAGGTTATTGACACTCAACTGAATGGCTCAAAAGACAATGGAGTAGGTTATTGACACTCAACTGAATGGCTCAAAAGACAATGGAGTAGGTTATTGACACTCAACTGAATGGCTCAAAAGACAATGGAGTAGGTTATTGACACTCAACTGAATGGCTCAAAAGACAATGGAGTAGGTTATTGACACTCAACTGAATGGCTCAAAAGACAATGGAGTAGGTTATTGACACTCAACTGAATGGCTCAAAAGACAATGGAGTAGGTTATTGACACTCAACTGAATGGCTCAAAAGACAATGGAGTAGGTTATTGACACTCAACTGAATGGCTCAAAAGACAATGGAGTAGGTTATTGACACTCAACTGAATGGCTCAAAAGACAATGGAGTAGGTTATTGACACTCAACTGAATGGCTCAAAAGACAATGGAGTAGGTTATTGACACTCAATTGAATGGCTCACAAGACAATGGAGTAGGTTATTGACACTCAATTGAATGGCTCAGAAGACAATAGAACAGGTTATTGACACTCATTTGAATGGCTAACAAGACAATGGAGTAGGTTATTGACACTCAACTGAATGGCTCAAAGGACAATGGAGTAGGTTATTGACACTCAACTGAATGGCTAAAAAGACAATGGAGTAGGTTATTGACACTCAACTGAATGGCTCCAAAGACAATGGAGTAGGTTATTGACACTCAATTGAATGGCTCACAAGACAAGGGAGTAGGTTATTGGTACTCAACTGAATGGCTCAAAAGACAAGGGAGTAGGTTATTGACACTCAACTGAATGGCTCACAAGACAAGGGAGTAGGTTATTGACACTCAATTGAATCGCTCACAAGACAAGGGAGTAGGTTATTGGTACTCAACTGAATGGCTCAAAAGACAAGGGAGTAGGTTATTGACACTCAACTGAATGGCTCACAAGACAAGGGAGTAGGTTATTGACACTCAATTGAATCGCTCACAAGACAATGCAGTAGGTTATTGACACTCAATTGAATGGCTCACAAGACAATGGAGTAGGTTATTGACACTCAACTGAATGACTCACAAGACAATGGAGTAGGTTATTGACACTCAACTGAATGACTCACAAGACAATGGAGTAGGTTATTGACACTCAATTGAATGGCTCACAAGACAATTGAGTAGCTTATTGACACTCAATTGAATTGCTGACAAGACAGTGGAGTAGCTTATTGACACTCAATTGAATGGCTAACAAGACAATGGAGTAGGTTATTGACACTCAATTGAATGACTCACAAGACAATGTAGTAGGTTATTGACACTCAATTGAATGGCTCACAAGACAATGGAGTAGCTTATTGACACTCAACTGAATGACTCACAAGACAATGGAGTAGGTTATTGACACTCAACTGAATGACTCACAAGACAATGGAGTAGGTTATTGACACTCAATTGAACGGCTCACAAGACAATGGAGTAGGTTATTGACACTCATTTGAATTGCTCACAAGTCAACGGAGAAGCTTATTGACACTCAATTGAATGGCTCACAAGACAATGGAGTAGGTTATTGACACTCAATTTAATGGCTAACAAGACAATGGAGTAGGTTATTAAAACTCAATTGAATGGCTCACAAGACAATGGAGTAGGTTATTCACACTCAATTGAATGGCTCACAAGAAAATGGAGTAGGTTATTAACACTCAATTTAATGGCTAACAAGACAAATGAGTAGGTTATTGACACTCAACTGAATAACTCACAAAACAATGGAGTAGGTTATTGACACTCAACTGAATGGCTCACAAGACAATGGAGTAGGTTAATGACACTCAATTGAATGGCTCACAAGACAATGGAGTAGGTTATTGACACTCAATTGAATGGCTCACAAGACAATGGAGTAGGTTATTGACACTCAATTGAATGGCTCACAAGACAATGGAGTAGGTTATTGACACTCAATTGAATGGCTCACAAGACAATGGAGTAGGTTATTGACACTCAATTGAATGGCTCACAAGACAATGGAGTAGGTTATTGACACTCAATTGAATGGCTCACAAGACAATGGAGTAGGTTATTGACACTCAATTGAATGGCTCACAAGACAATGGAGTAGGTTATTGACACTCAATTGAATGGCTCACAAGACAATGGAGTAGGTTATTGACACTCAATTGAATGGCTCACAAGACAATGGAGTAGGTTATTGACACTCAATTGAATGGCTCACAAGACAATGGAGTAGGTTATTGACACTCAATTGAATGGCTCACAAGACAATGGAGTAGGTTATTGACACTCAATTGAATGGCTCACAAGACAATGGAGTAGGTTATTGACACTCAATTGAATGGCTCACAAGACAATGGAGTAGGTTATTGACACTCAATTGAATGGCTCACAAGACAATGGAGTAGGTTATTGACACTCAATTGAATGGCTCACAAGACAATGGAGTAGGTTATTGACACTCAATTGAATGGCTCACAAGACAATGGAGTAGGTTATTGACACTCAATTGAATGGCTCACAAGACAATGGAGTAGGTTATTGACACTCAATTGAATGGCTCACAAGACAATGGAGTAGGTTATTGACACTCAATTGAATGGCTCACAAGACAATGGAGTAGGTTATTGACACTCAATTGAATGGCTCACAAGACAATGGAGTAGGTTATTGACACTCAATTGAATGGCTCACAAGACAATGGAGTAGGTTATTGACACTCAATTGAATGGCTCACAAGACAATGGAGTAGGTTATTGACACTCAATTGAATGGCTCACAAGACAATGGAGTAGGTTATTGACACTCAATTGAATGGCTCACAAGACAATGGAGTAGGTTATTGACACTCAATTGAATGGCTAACAAAACAATGAAGTACGTTATTGACACTCAATTGAATGGCTCACAAGACAATGGAGTAGGTTATTGACACTCAATTGAATGGCTCACAAGACAAAGGAGTAGGTTATTGACACTCAATTGAATGGCTCACAAGACAATGGAGTAGGTTATTGACACTCAATTAAATGGCTCACAGGACAATGGAGTAGGTTATTGACACTCAATTGAATAGCTGACAAGAAAATGGAACAGGTTATTGACACTCAATTGAATGGCTCGCAAGACAATGGAGTAGGTAATTATCACTCAATTGAATGGCTCACAAGACAATTGAGTAGGTTATTGACACTCAATTGAATTGCTCACAAGACAATGGAAAAGGTTATTGACACTCAAATGAATGACTCACAAGACAATGGAGTAGGTTATTGACACTCAATTGCATGGCTCACAAGACAATGGAGTAGGTTATTGACACTCAATTGAATTGCTGACCAGAGAATGGAGTAGCTTATTGACACTCAATTGAATGGCTCACAAGACAATGGAGTAGATTATTGACACTCAATTGAATGACTCACAAGACAAATGAGTAGGTTATTGACACTCAATTGAATGGCTCACATGACAATGGAGTAGCTTATTACACTCAATTGAATGGCTCACAAGACAATGGAGTAGATTATTGACACTCAATTGAATGACTCACAAGACAAATGAGTAGGTTATTGACACTCAATTGAATGGCTCACATGACAATGGAGTAGCTTATTGACACTCAATTGAATTGCTGACAAGACAATGGAGTAGGTTATAGACACTCAATTGAACGGCTCACAAGACAATGGAGTAGGTTATTGACACTCAATTGAATTGCTCACAAGACAATGGAGAAGCTTATTGACACTCAATTGAAGTTTCTCACAAGACAATGGAGTAGGTTATTGACACTCAACTGAATGGCTCAAAAGACAATGGAGTAGGTTATTGACACTCAACTGAATGGCTCAAAAGACAATGTAGTAGGTTATTGACACTCAACTGAATGGCTCAAAAGACAATGGAGTAGGTTATTGACACTCAATTGAATGGCTCACAAGACAAGGGAGTAGGTTATTGGCACTCAACTGAATGGCTCAAAAGACAATGGAGTAGGTTATTGACACTCAACTGAATGACTCACAAGACAATGGAGTAGGTTATTGACACTCAATTGATTGGCTCACAAGACAATGGAGTAGCTTATTGACACTCAATTGAATTGCTGACAAGACAATGGAGTAGCTTATTGACACTCAATTGAATGGCTCACAAGACAATGGAGTAGTTATTGACACTCAATTGAATGGCTCACAAGAAAATGGAGTAGGTTATTGACATTCAATTGAATAGCTTACAAGACAATGGAGTAGGTTATTGACACTCAATTGAATGGCTCACAAGACAATTTAGTAGGTTATTGTAACTCAATTGAATGGCTCACAAGACAATAGAGCAGGTTATTGACACTCAGTTGAATGGCTCACAAGACAATGGAGTAGGTTATT